>JARDXD010001596.1:0-70386 GCA_029218145.1 Aphanocladium album
ATATTGAAATCCGCCGTGGGTTTCTCCCTTCTACGAGCAAAGTCTTCTTCAGGTCTTTTGCCGACTCACCCAAGATGCTGGGAAAGTGTGCTCTTTCGGCGGCCATCGTGTTAGCCAACGTCTTTTGTGCGGCATGCGCACCTTCAGCGCCGCACGATCCCAGGGCGGCACCGCTGGTCCCCAGCAAAGACGCCTTCTATGCGGTGCCACACGACTTTGAGAACACCAAGCCGGGAGACATTCTTCGTCACCGCGCGCCGCCGGCCAAGATTGCGGCGTTTGGTCTCGCGCCGGTGCGCCTCCAGGCAACCTACCAGCTGCAGTACCGCACGACGGACAACGTGGGCAACGCAACCGCGACGGTCCTCACCGTCATGGTGCCGCACAATGCAGACACGAGCAAGGTTCTCTCCTACCAGGTGGCCGAGGACGCGGCGTCCATAGACTGCGCCCCGTCGTACGGCCTCCAGCTCGAGTCCGCCACGGGTCCTCTGCTGGGCACCATCCTGACGCAGGCCGAGATTCTCCTCATCGAGGCGGCTCTGGAGCAGGGGTGGGTTGTGATCCTGCCAGACTACGAAGGGCCCCAAGCGTCCTATCTCGCTCACAGGCTGGCCGGACAGGCCACGCTCGACGGCATCCGCGCCGCGCTTCGGTCCGGCGACATCACGGGCATCGACAGCGATGCGAGGGTTGCCATGTGGGGATACTCGGGTGGCAGCACGGCCACAGCCTGGGCGGCCGAGATACAGCCCATCTACGCGCCCGAGCTCAACATTGCCGGTGCGGCCATTGGCGGGACAACGCCCAACATCACCAACGTCCTTACCGCCATCAACAAGAGCGCCTTTACCGGCCTCGTCCCCGCCGGCATCCAGGGCCTGTGCACACAGTACCCCGAGCTCAAGGCCGAGGTCGACCGTCTGCTCAAGCCTGAGTACCGCGAGAAATTCGACAAGACCCTGCACCAATGCCTTCTCGCCGACGCCGCCACGTTTCTCTTCAACGACGTCGTCGACATGTTCACCGACCCACAGTTCATGTACGCCAACCCCGTCGCTGTCAGGATCCTCAACGAGATCGCGCTCGGGCAGGCCGTGCCGCAGATGCCCATCTACTGGTACAAGTCAGTGCACGACGAGGTGAGCCCGATTGCCGACTCGGACGCCGTGTTCGACATGTACTGCGCGGGCGGCGCCACCGTCGAGTACGTCCGCGATAGGGCCTCGGAGCACGGCAGCGCGGCGGCCACGGGGGCGCCGCGCGCGCTGGCCTGGCTGAGGAATGTCTTGGACGGCGAGCGGCCGGAGCCCGGGTGCTCGAAGCAAACTGTGATTTCGTCGCTGATGGACAAGTCCACGCTGGAGATTGTGCCCAAGTTCATCCTGGACGCGCTGCTGGACTTGATTGGAAAGCCAGTCGGGCCTATTCTTTTCGGTTAAAAGCAAAGCAGGTCAGAAATGACCGAAGTGGATTGCCTGTATTATATAATATGTATAGCTGTATTTGGTATCAATGCGTATCTTACTATGCTGACTCTGGCGCAAAGGGATCGTTGTTGGGATCCGTGTTGCGGACGTACTCTTGCCTGTGAGCGGCGATGGCGGCAGCTTCTTCACCATACTGGTCTGCCACAAAACCATATGCCATGTCCATGCCCGCCGAAATTCCCGACGAGGTCCAGATATTGCCATCCGTCACCCAGCGTGCGCGGCGGATCCAGTTGACCTTGGGGCCATGCGTCATCGCCTGCCGTACATATGTCAGCCTCTCTCCGTGTACAAACTCGAGTCAATCAATCAAAAGGCGCCTTACCCAGTCAAAGGCCAGTTTGTTAGTGGTCACGTTCTTCCCGTCCAGAATTCCCGCGCGCGCAGCCAGCACGGTGCCGGTGCAGACGGTTAGAAAGTACCTGAGCTTCGGATACGCCCTCGCCGCATAGTCCACCAGCGGCTGCGTACCCTCGACGTCGCGCGTGCCGCCGCCGCCGGGAATCAGCAGCACTTCAATGTCCTCGGGCGCGCTGTCAAACGTGTGCGTGGGCAGCACCTGCTGGCCGACGGCGCCGGCCCTCGTCGTGCGCGATGTCACCGGGTCCATCGTGTGCGCTAGCACCAGCACCTCAATCGGAACCTGCTGCGCCAGGACAGCGAGGATGTCGAGCGGCCCGGCGACGTCGAGGAGCTGAAAGCCATTGAACAGGGCCACAGCGTACTTGACGGGCGGCTTAGATGCGGTTGCAGCGGACATGTTAGTGGTTGGTGGCGAGCGCTTATGCACGAGGGATTTGATCTTCTTGCATGCGGTGTAATGTGTTGTATTGTGTTAGACCGCTACGCTCGCGGCGATGACCCATGACAGAAGTCAGCTCATCACTGGGGCGAGCAGTACGCAAGACAGAAATTATCCGACGCCAGGCTCCACTACTAACTACGGATTCAGGCATTCATCTCAGCTGGTGCGCATCTTACGCCAGAGAAAAGAAGTTATTGGGACGAAGCAGTCAACATAGAACTCGTGGCCTGATTTAAGTTGCTGGTTCGCAGGCCGCATCTTGCCCATCTTGTTAGGTAACTAGCGGACTTTGTCACACGAAGGCACGACTCGTAACAGGACCAAGAACCACACGAGAAAAAAAAAGACGAGCAAGAAAGTGAACACTTTATATTTTGTCTATGATATAACTTCTAATTCCCTTTCGCCACCCATTCTTTCCGCAACTCTTCTTCCCAGTCGCCAAAAAACTTAATCCCAGAAGCCTCCAGAATTTCACCGCTATGAAGGGTGCGATTCAGAGGCGGCACAACGAACCATTCATGATCGCTGCGGCAGACGACATTGGGGCTATTACCCGAGACCTTGATCACGTTGTTCATGCATCGCATACAGAAACACTCCATACAATACATGCAAATTGAAAAGTCATCGCTGCAAGGGATGTTCAGCAAACACTGAGCGCAGTTGCGGTCTGAGAGCTGGATGTCCGGCAGCTTAGGCTCCTGCCTTTGCAAGGTTGGAGATGCGCTCTGGGTAGTCATCATTGATGCGTTAGGATTGACGCGACGCATAGACTGGCCCAGAGCCTTGGCTCGGTCTACATCTCCCGCTGCGGTCATGAGCCAAAGCAAATTGTCCAACGCGTAGACATCATTCTCTGGCTCTGAATCGGCGAGCAGATCCAAGCTGTCCAGCACCAAAGGCTTTAACAAAGCATCTGCTGCTTTCTTGTTGCCCAGGAGACGTTGATAGAGACCGAGATAGATTAACGCCATGTTGATGTCGGAACCTCGAACATTCATCGGGGTGTCGGTGCTTTGATGCTGATCCTGTTGACACCTGACTTCTTCTAGCTTTCGTATCCAGTCTGCAGCTTCGTCCGACTTTATTCCATCATGCAGTAATTGACGTTTGTACAAAGCTGCAAGTCGTTGAAATGATACTGCATGTGCCTGGCGAATAACGATTGTGCCTCTTGGTCGGTATTCGACAAGAGATATTCGCTCAAAGAGCTGCGTGGCATCCTCCGTCAGATGACCGTAGGCGCATAAAGCACCATATGCAAGGCGCAGATATAGAACAACGACCTGGTCTCGGAGATCATGTGCTGTTGCGATAGACATCTCCAGAAGCTCCAGCATGGGCTCTGTCTTTCCGGTTGTAGCCGCGGCTTTTGGTATCCAGTCAAGTACAAGGCGCTTGTTGGCTTGGCCAAGTAACATTTCCACCAATCGATTTTCCCCTTTCGTCTTTTTTGTAATTTGGAAAGACATTTGCTCCACAATCTGCATCATTTCGAGATGCAGGTTCTCATTGTAAAGTGTTTCAAGATATCCGATTTCCGATTGAAACTGTTCTGACGGATTGAGTTTAACTGCTGCGGCAGCGTCCATGGCTTTGCGATAGTAGACAAGAGATTCTTCGACTTGAGATGTGTGATAGTAACATCTCGCGATGAGATAGTAGTCCTTGTACAGTCTCCATTTGCTGCGTTGAATCGCGTCAGCAATAAATTTTCCGTCAGTAGCAGCTCGCTCTTCGAGTACAACACATTCTAACGCCATTTGGAGGGCATCCTCATATCTACTGTCCTTGGACAGACAGTAGGCAATTCTGCCGTAGGTGAGTAATTTGTTTTGATCCATTTCCAGAGCTTTGTTGTAGCGTTTCAGCGCGTCATCGTGCCTGCCCAAGGTCAAATACGTGCTTCCAATTCGGCGATTCCATACTCCCGTCTCAGGGTAGCCGGCCCATTCGTAGGCCTTCTGTATTCTATCGTCGAGCGATAGTTCTAGCCAGTGTTTTCCAGAAGCGCTATTTCGATAGCCAGAAGCCATAAGAGCGGCGCTCTGAACGATATCAAAGCAAAACACGGTCGGAATGTAACCTTCAAAATCAGCGCATAGCCAGGCTTTGGCAAATTGACGGCCAATCGGTTCCGAAATCTTGAATGGTTGCTCCACCAATGATAGTACGAAGTCTTTAGCAGGGCCAGTCAGGCAGCCAGCCACGTCCGCGTCTGAGAACCAGCGTAAGATACCCATCAAATTAGCATAGTTCAAAACTTCCAGGCCTTCGTTCTTTTTCAAATAGAGGAACGTCCATGCGTTGATGGTCGGTTCATCTATAAGCATAGCAACGATTTGAGGTGCAAGTGCTTGCTTGTCCTTCGCTTCGACTGCGGCGGGATCCAAAGCAGCAAGATGTTCTTGCCAGTACCACGCAGCATACTGCCTGATGGCCGATTTGCCGGGGCCAAGATTAAACTTTTCGAACCACTCCTTGTCGGAGAATATTCTCAAGCATGTCTTGACAATATGGAGACGCGCTTCCACGTTGTCAAAAGTGATGCTCGGGCTGAAGGAAGCGTTGGCGATGTTGGTCGGAAAGTTTCTAAAGAACTCCCGTACCGTGCTGTGGAAGAAACTGACAGAAGTCGTAGACTTTTTTGACCGATATTCCATCTCACTGGAAGTGACTGCCAAGTCAATACTTCTCGTGGGACTGTGGGGGGAACTCGCGCCCGATGACATGCTCAGTCGGCGGAACGCGTCTTGATGAACTGCTGGTCTAAGGGCATGTCCTGTTTCGATGGCCTCGCTCAGACTAATACGTCTGTCGGGACTGGATTTTGCTGCCGGACTAGTATCCCTTCTAATGATGCGCTGTTTTCTCTCGAAGTCTTTGATGAGATCGTCTGTTGTTAGACCATCCTCCCGTTCAAGTTCAAAAAAACAGCCATACTGGCCGCGCAAAGTTTCCTCTAGACGAAAAGGCGGATCACCAAACTGCAAGATGAGAACTGCCTCGAGCTGCTCTAAAGAAAGTGCCTCTTCTGCACAGACTATCCATCGAAGCATTTCGTTAAGGTCTTCTGCTTCCTCTTCAGAGATCGTGTCCGAGAGACTCTCAATTGTGCGCAGAAGCATGCCATCAATTTCCTTTGGAAACGTCTCTAGGCTCTTCTGAATTGACCGTGGATGCCGCTTTCGATTCACCTCTGCTAGCATGAACTTGGCGAGAATAAAGAGACCATCCACCTGCTTCTCCATCGCTGCTATCACATCTGCTCTGAAGGATGGATTTGTCCTTGCCAGGATCCGAGACTGCGAAACCCCGTTTTCGATGTAGGCAGCAACATCTCTCTCACTTCTGTCTGTCGTAATTTGAATGGTACTGAAAACATCACCGGTTCCCTGAGGGTCTAGAGAATTTGTCACCGTCTCTGTCATATATGATCGACCCACAAGGGCAACAAATAAGTTTGAAGCTGATTCTGTGGTCACGTTCTCCCCTGGTGCAAGTTGAAATAGGAGTTGATCAATTTCTTCATGATAGGCTTCGTCGATTCCGTCCAAGAAGAGGTATGTTGGCGTTGTTCGCTCTGGGCTCCGGAAAGGTTCGATCAGCAAGCGTCTAAAAGCACTTGATACCGTCTTGATCTCCTCAGTGCTCCGAAGACTGTTCATCAGAGCTTTGGCGTAAGACGCGTCGCTTTCACTCATTTGGTATGCGATATCACGGATTGCCTGTATGACTGATTTGGTTTCGGGGTTGTTCTCCCTGAAGAAAAAGTATGCCATTTTCCCTAGGTTTTCAACTCCCCATGAAACGAGACGTGCCGTGAGGAAAGACTTTCCGGTTCCTTGACTTGTTAGAAATGCTTCTTTGCAGAGTCAGTAGATTACTTACCCGGGCTTCCACATATCCAGAGGTATTGTTTCTCACCCTTGATCCATGATTGCAAAGTCTCGTCCTGTACTAACCAATCTCCTGTACCCGCAATGCGCGACTTCGTGAAGGCGGAAAAGAAATCTTCCGCAAATGGTGACGGCTCAAGGATAGCTTTGAGTTTGTCTCTTTGAAACAGATCAATCTGCCCAAGATGATCCAGGCGAAGGTTTCTGACATTCTCGTTCACTAGGCTGACGAGATTCTCAACCCGTTCCGTTGTGTCATGCAGCATCGACACACTGCCATAGGTTTCTGCCAAAACAAGTTTTTCTTCTCCTGTTGTGAGGGCTTGCAGGCACTCCAAAGCCTCTTTAACAGGGCTTCCAACCCCGAAAAGACGCTTGAAGTAGGCCTTGAACCTACCCCGGCGAACCTCTTGCGTCGATATGACGAGGACTTGAAACAGCGTTGCCATGATATCCGTCAGTTTTTCTCTCAGCGGTGGCGATAGCTTGCGCTGAACATAAATATTTAAGCGTGCGGTGAAGTCCTTTGCACATAATTCATCAGTATAGGCTTCAAGAAGACGCACGTAACCAGCAGCTGTGATGAGATGAACAACAGAAGCAAAACTGATAACAATAACATCAAAAAGAGCAACTATATAAAAGTAATAAGGAAAAAGGGAATCATACCTGTAGCTGTTCAAGCAGTTCAATGATACCGTCGTACATCGCGCTGGTATCTTTTGCGGCCTTGATGAGGTATACAACCGCAGAAAAGACGTTTTGAGCGGGAGGAAACCCTTCTTCCGCGGCGCCAGCCACAATTTCCCCAATAACTTCAATTGGCTTCAAAGCGGCAGCCATGGCACCGAATATGGCGTGACGTTTCGCGCGAAATTCGGCAAATTGTTCATTTTGAAGCTCAACTTGCTTGATGAGCTCATCAACTGTCTTTATTTTAGGACTCAAGAAATCATCCAGTGGCGCTTTCGACGAAACCGAATAGCGCTTTGCCGCGTCGGCGGCAATAGCTGCGAATTGTGCATCCATGGCAGAATGACGCTGCAATGTGATCTATAGCGCGATGTTGGACGCGGGAGTGGCGCGACGCTGCGATGGTGGTGGTTATATGCCACTCGTCGGCGCCCCCAAAAAGGGTAAGAACGTTCGGGAGTGGCGGAGGGTTCTTAGACTTGCATCATAGTGCTAGATCCGAAGAGCGAGTTTGCGTCGACTTTGTGATGTGAGGCGGCGGCTTATTATTACCATGTCAGGTGCGGAGTTTCGATGGCAGGTCATCCGGGGCGCAGCCCTGTCGGCTGAGGCTGCTGACAGGGGCAAAAGCCACTTGCGCCCAGGCAGCGCCCGAAGTCGTAGGGCAGAATGGCCAGTGTGGCATATGCGATGGAGTGAAAAAAGTATTTCTATACGTCAGTGTCATTACGCAGCCCAAGCTTTGCCATTTTGCTGATGTGCTGCCTCGTTGTTGTAGCCAATACGAGGCACTCTTCGTCGCCACCTGTTATTACCGTGTCTGAGTCTCGTGTCTGGCTGTCCTCATGATGAGCCACAATACGCCCCCATCTTACGCGGAAGACTTCCCCGCTGCCAACTGATTAGGCAGTGGCAATAGCCTGTAACCTGAGCGCTACGGCCCGTGCCAGGTGCTGGAGTGGGTGTGGTGTTCAACTGATAATAGCCAGTTGTCCATATCTGTAAGAGGAACCATTTTTTAGTATCTGAATATCATTACTACGACGCTCGGCTATTTCCCATGAGATACGTACAACTGACTGCTCTCGCGATCGTCATGAGTCTTCTTCAGTGTCGTAGTCTGACGCTGGTTTTCCTGCTCAAGGGCTTTTGGCAGTACCATGAGCCAGCCTAACTTTATGCCCCTTTATGCCCCTGGTATCAGTGTGGCACAATTGTGCCTAGCTCTCGTGCATGAAAATCTGCGGTCGCCTTACGTTAATTCCAGAAGCAGAAAACATCTGGCCTTCATTGTTTTTGCACGAATGAGTCAAGGTACCATGACAGCAGCATTAAAATTGTAGTGTACGGATAGTAGTAGATCTTGCCATTAAATTATTGCAGAATTTGGAGTGGCATGCAGAGTGCAAAAGCCAAGTCAGCGAACTAGTGGGAGTGGTGCTAAAAGGTTGATCGGAGCAATTCAGACGTGCACAGTCAATGTGGATTTTTGGTAAGGTACTTGACAGAGCAGATACTGTTCTAAAACGTACTCATGGCAAAGGGCCCAAAAAAGAAAAATCTCTCTTGCTACCTGGCCTGAAGGGCAGGTAATCGAAAAGAGACAAAAAAACGAACGTCCTGAGGACGCTGGCGGATCTCTCCCGCCGGGAATTGAACCCGGGTCTCAAGCGTGACAAGCTTGCATACTGACCACTATACTACGGAAGATTGAACAGTTGTAGGCAACTGTCGTAGTGTGGATTGTGGAAACGGTGGCGCTAAAATTAAATAAGAGCCTATCACAGCCCACGAACATAGCCGTCCCCTCCACGACCAAGCCTGGTCTAACTCTCAGTAGTTAGTTACACCTCGCAAATGTGCTGCTAGATGAACCTTCCGGTCGCATAATGTTATGGTCTAGAGTGGAATACTTTATGCTTTCGACAAATAGGACATGGGACGTCTTCCGACAGCACCTCGTTTCTGGTGCTTGGTTTATGTGAGCAAATGCTGCTGGATTATTTGAGACCATTTGAGCATTTACATTGGCGTCTGTATGAGGTTCCCCGGATAAGCCAGCCAGCCACCTTTTTCTGGACCGGGCGTTCGCTCGGTCGTGCGGGGAGAAGCCCACTTCCCGTAATACCTCTGCGAGGTCACCGCTAGCCAGCACGTAGCAGGGCACGGAGGAATATCGTGCTATCATGGCCGGTCGGCTTTCCGGGGCCTCCGATCATTTATGCATCCACCAACTTCCCTACAGCTCAGTTTATCGTATTTCTTCCAGTTTTTTCTGTCTTCTACACGCCCTGAACCTGTACGATTGTCATGATGATTTACACCAGCGAACAATCCGTCGATATTCCTAGCGTCGACCTACTAACGCTTTTATTTGGTGGGCGGCTACCTACACTTTGCTACATTTCACAAGGTTCCAGCTAACATTAGCGGTGTTCTTTCCATAGAACATAAGTGTTCGCGCGCACAGGAAAATAGTGTACTGCATGCGGAAGCGCGCGATCCCTCGAATGGGATCACGAAAGCGCGGGCTAGAGAGCTCACCAAGCAATTTGCGTATTTCTTCCGCCATCAGTACGGCATCGGCAAAAATGGCCCAGGAAATGACGTGGTAATGGTTGTGTCTTCGGGGCAGTCTGCTCTTCCTTGCCTTTTCTACGGCGTCATCGCAGCCGAGGGTATTTATTCAGCCGGTTCGCCAATGAACACTGCATCAGATCTAGCGAGGCAACTGAAGGATGGACCGGGCAAGGTTATTGTTTGTAGTAAAGACGCTGTTGAAAGCACGGTTCAAGCGGCTGCACAGGCTGGCTTGTCGAAACGGCATGTGCTGATCCTGGAATCGTCTCCAGAAATCAGGCTATATAGCGCGGATGGCACGGTGGCCTGCGATTTCCGCCACCAGCTCGACTGGAGAGTCATCACAGATGCTAATGAGCTTGAGCACAGCAAAATTTGCATTTTGTACTCTTCAGGCACTACTGGACTCCCAAAAGGTAAATACCAAAACGGTGTCACTCAACAATCGGCCCTTGTGTGATGTATGCTGACGAAATTGTGACAGGCGTGCTTGTGTCGCATCAGAACATGGTTGCCGAGAATTTCCTGATGGTCTACCTAGAGCGGCAATACTGGGACCAAAAGCCAGCTTGGAAGAAGAGAACCTTGGCGCATTTACCGGCCGCGCACATCGCAGGTGTGGTCAACTACTTTGGCGCGCAATTTTTGAACGATGCCGTAACCTACTGGATGCCAAAATTCGACTTCGGAGAATTTATGAAACACATGACCGAACTCAAAATCAACACCTTTTTCACCGTGCCTCCTATTTACCTGGCTATCGCTAAGCACCCGGCTGTGAGGGAGCAATTTTTCCAGATGATGCAGGCTACTGTTGGTGCGGCGCCGGTGAGCGCCGAGCTTCGGACTGAAGCAAACAAGAAGATGCCGAATCTCGTCATCGGCCAAGTTTGGGGCTTGAGCGAGACAACCGGCGCGGCAACCTATACTGCTGTGAATTCTGAGGAGGAAGCTGGTAGCCTTGGAAAGCTGCTGCCAAATGTGTCCGTTAGGTAATTGACCGCACGCTCTGGCAAGGAGACTTGAGCAAGATGTGAGTTGCTAACAGTCAACAGACTTGTAGACGATGAGGGCAATGATGTGCCCGCGGGAGAGCCAGGCGAGGCTCTCATCAAGGGACCTATTGTCACCAAGGGTTACCATAGGAACCCAGAAGCCAACGACAAGACCTTTACCAAAGACGGATGGCTGCGAACGGGTGATATTGTGCAAATCGACTCAAAAAGCCTGTATCATATCGTTGACCGCAAAAAGGTAAGAACGCCCATGAAAATATTGCCGACCCGAACAATTACGTTCCGTACAAGAGGCTAACTTGGCGCAGGAAATGATCAAGTACAAAGGTCTCCAGGTTGCCCCAGCGGAGATTGAGGGTATTCTGGAAGCTCACTGGGCGGTTGGTGACGCCGGTGTGATTGGTGTATCCTATGATAACACGGAGGCTCCCAAGGCTTTTGTGGTTTTGACTCCTGCAAGCAAGGGCAAAGTCTCCGAGCAGGAACTCATGGATTACGTGCACAGTAAGCTCGCCGACTACAAAAAGCTGCGTGGCGGGCTAGTCTTCGTCGACGCTGTGCCCAGAAGCCCAAGTGGTAAGATCCTCAGAAAGCAGCTTCGCGAGTCAGAGAAGCGTACCTCGAAGATCTGAACTCGGCATCCCAGTCCGACGTCCGAGCCCGGACTGGGCCTCCTTAGTGGCTAGTCATGATAAATACATGTACAGATATAGTTTCAATAAATGACGTATCAGAACATGCACCTCTTTGTCGCAGGTGGTCTCCTACAGTATGCAAAGAAACGGATAAATCCGGCTCTCATTCCACGCGACGCAATCCGTAGTAGAAGTGGCTGTCGGATGTGGCACCGTCGGATACTGCACCACGCCACGAACCCCACAGCCACAGCGTGGAGGCTGCGAATCGGCAATTAGGAAGCTCAGAATCAAGGTAGCGTTGTTATCTGCATTGACGTTGAATCTGATTAACTGCTGTACATACAAGTCAAAATTTGAATTTCTTCTCCGAGTACCAGACACCTTGAAGCAGATCGTGTACTGCCACAGCCAGCACCGCGAAATACGATGAGTACTCAAACGGAGAGGTATTCTTCAAAAGAAGAGGCAATTCGCATTTTCCAATACTTACTGGGAGTTTTCGACCCAATTTCTCTGCCATCGGAAGTTGCTAGTCGACAAAACAAAGTCAACTTCACTGCCGAGCGCGACCAACCGTATTTCCCAATCCCATTCAAAGAGACAGAGACGACAGCTGCACTAAAGGCAATCGAGGGCACGTTAGCGGCTTTGTTGGCGGAGACTTGTGACAATGGGATTACGAAAGAAGCAGAAGTGAATGTGAACTTGGAGAAGACTACCGCGTTTCTCTTCCAGGCATACCTAGCGCGAGTGGGCGGATTGGGAAAATTGGATAAGCAAGTTAGGGAGCTACTCAAGGGTAAGCATTGCGAAGAAGACTGTACCAAAAGAGGTTTATTAATGGGAGTCTAGACACGGACTTGCTTCAGGCGCAGTCCAACTCGTATCGCCGTATGTCAGCAAATCTATACAAGACCAGAGAGGCGGGTGAATACTATCACATCCATGGTTCACTGGAAGCCTCGACCACGCTGAAAATGATTGGACTGGAGTCGCATCGCCCGGACCTCGAGGCCCACGAACAGATTGTGGAAACTATTGAGGGAGCTGTTGAAAAGTTCACAGTCGATGAGCTAGAGGCTATGAACAAGGAAAATCGCCAAGCAGGTGTCAAGGCATTTAAACATACCGATTTTGTCAACACCCCGCATGTAGGTCGCTGAGTCAATTTTCGCGTGCATGGAAATTGGTCTCTGATATATTTTTTTCAAGGGAAAAACAAATCTCACATTGCCGCCGTGGTCAGTAAAAAGCCTCGAGTCTGCAACGCCAAAGGTACCGCTCCCCACAACGAAAAAAGACAGAGTTCTGTCAGGCATCAAGGTTCTAGAGCTCTGTCGCATCATCGCTGGACCTGTAATCACTCGAATTCTAGGAGAATATGGCGCCGACGTCTTGAAGGTCACAAGTCCGAACCTGAGCGATGTACCATTCTTTCAAGTAGATGGCAACATGGGAAAACATGCCACAGATATCGACCTGAAGACGCCGGAGGGCAGAAAATTGTTCGATGAATTGCTCGAAGATGTGGACATTGTTGTTGATGGTTATCGTCCCGGCGCCTTTGAAAAACTCGGTTACGGCCCCAAGAAGCTTGCAGAGCTGGCCGCGAAGCGTGGCAAAGGAATCGTCTACGTGAACGAAAACTGCTTTGGCTACGAAGGAGAGTGGGCGCATAGAGCTGGCTGGCAACAGATTGCCGACTGCGTAAGTTTTTACTACAAATGAATTTTTATGTATCATTTTGCTAATGTTTTCTAGGTGACTGGCGTTGCATGGGAGCAAGGAAAGTTCATGGGTCTCGACGAACCGGTCGTGCCGCCGTTTCCCATCTCCGACTACGGCACAGGTTGCATGGGCGCAGTGGCTGCTCTTGTGGGCCTGTATCATCGCACTACTCGCGGCGGCTCGTGGCACGGCAAAGCCTCTCTTCTGCATTACGATTTGCTCCTGTTCAAGGTGGGCAAGCTTCCAAGCGCTGTTCAGAAACAGCTCCGAGAAGCAATGGGGCCGGAAGTGCTTGCTCTGCGCCACGCCAACAGCGTCGATCAAATTTCTGGCACGACGCTGCGGCAGATGCGAAAAGTGTTCCCCGAATTCGTCGACAATCCAAAGTATCTTGACCACTGGTACTCGGCCGCGTACAAGCACGATGTCTCAGCTGTCAAGCCTGTCGTGGAAATCGACGGGCTCGATATTAGCTTTGAGAGAGCCAGCCGGCCCAATGGTTCAGACGCACCGACATGGAACTTTGGGGTAGATAAGGACCGCAGAAAGTGAATAGATAACTTTTCAAAAAATATTGATAACCAATAAAATCCCAAGCCCTGCGAACTGCAAAAAAACAGCCCTCCACTGGCTATCCGCGGCTTCACGAAATCCGCGCCGACAGAAGCCAGGCGCACCGCGGATCCAGCTAGCGCTCGCATTGATGGAGTAAATCTGCAGCTAAAATGCGGAGGAGGGGTGGCGATCCGCTGAAGCGTAGGTGCACTTCCCGACAATGCCACCCGCCACCAACCAAGTGCTCTATCCCTGGCACTAGATGAGGTAGAAAGGATCAAGTGTAATCAATATGAGCTGATTGGAGGGGTAAGGTGTGGAAGAGCTCGGCCTAAGAGCCCCAACGCGCCATGTTTGGGAGGGGACGGCACTTTATATGTAATCGCTGGGCCTCACCCGCTCACTACGTCCCCAACTATTATCGTTACTGTTTTCATGCTGTTTTCCAAGCGCCATCATCCACTGGAATTGTCTTCTCAATAATTTTGCAAACACCACATCACTGCAGATACCATGGCTTCCGAGGACGAAAGCAAGCCTCTTGGCCAGGACTTCACCAAGTCGGTGATAGATGCCACAGGTCCCAACGCGAGCCCTCGAATGCGCACAGTCATGACTGCATTTATTCAGCATATTCACGATTTTGCGCGTGAAGTTGACCTCACCATGGAAGAATGGCTCGCTGGCGTAAATATGATCAACTGGGCCGGACAGATGAGCAACGACCGACGCAACGAAGGCCAGCTTATGTGCGACGTTATTGGACTTGAATCGTATGTATCTCTTGACTTAGCCCGCTTAGCCCGCTACACGTTGCATTTACTGACTATTGTCCGCTTGTAAGACTTGTTGACGACATTACCGTTCGCGCGGCCACCAAAGCCGGAAAACCCTCCACATCTACCGCCATCTTGGGACCATTCTGGCGAGCAGATGCTCCCATTCGCGAAAACGGCACTACAATCACATTTGATACCCCTAGCGACGGTCAAGTCGCTTTTATGTACGGCCAGATTACTTGTGCCGACACTGGAAAGCCCCTTGCAAACGCCAAAGTTGATGTCTGGCAGGCCTCAACCAATGGTAAGCTTCAGACGACCACTGCCAGCTCTGGATAGTACTAACACAGTAAATCAGGTCTTTACGAGCAGCAGGACGAGAAACAGGTCAACCACAACCTTCGCGGCGTCTTCGTCACAGATGCGGAGGGCAAATATTCCTTCTACTGCCTGCGTCCGACGCCTTACCCAATCCCTATGGACGGCCCCGCTGGCAAGCTTTTGCAGCTCCTTGATAGACACGAATACAGACCAGCGCATATCCATCTGATTGTAAGTGTAATCACAGACGAGGGTGGCTGACACGTCTAAAACTAACGCAAACGATTAGGTGACCGCCGATGGCTTCAAGCCTTTGACAACACAGATTTTCGACAGCAAATCTGATTATCTTACAGACGACAGTGTCTTTGCCGTAAAAGATGGGCTCACTGTGGACTTTGTGCCGCGCAAGGATGACCCCCGGGCGGAGTGGGATCTCGAGTATAATGTCAAGCTGTCAGCTGTTTAATTTATCACCATGTATTACAATTTCGGTGGAAAATCTGTGCCTGGCTACTTTCATGATATTTGCACCAAGTCTTCTTGCTACCATCTCTCGTGAATGCAATGGACTGCAAATCCAGATTTTGCTACCAAGCCCATGGCGAAACTGGTCCCGCTCAACGGTCGAATTCCCTGGACAAAGCCTGCATAAAGGCAGATGACAATCGAAATAAGTACGCATGCTCGGCTATAAAAACAACACGAGTGGAACGGAAGTCGGTTATATTTCGAAAATGAATATTTTTATTACAGGCCACAAAGAATCACAGTACGTGTGCTCACTCAATTGTCCTCCCCGACCACAACCCCATTTGGCAGCTTCAGCCCACGTGGTAGCCCACGACTGAACTTTGAGCCGAATAATGTTCCGCGTCTCTGAGCAAGCATCTCAGCAACATCTTGATACATATCATAAGCATTCATTTCCTCGACTGTCAATTTCTTCTTCTCATCCTCGACTTTGTAGGTGCTGCAGTTCTTGTTGTCCGAAAACCCTGCAGAATGTTAGTACTCGGCGAAGCATCGAGCGAGGCAAGGAGGCTACGGCATACCGATTCTTTCATTAATGTTGTAGGCTGCTTTGGCAGCTGCAGCTTGCACCCGTGTCACACGCGGCAACCGGACATCTTGGTATACTTGAAGAGCTTCAGCGATGTCGCCACCAAAATGCTGCTTGTTGAAGATGATCCCTAGTGCGGCGGCGTCCTCAATGGCCATACAGGCTCCCTGGCTTTGATGAGGCATCATCTACCAACTGGTTAGATCATGGATTGAATCGGAGAATATAGCTGTATACTCACTGGGTGGCCAGCGTCTCCGAGAAGACAAACCCTGCCTTTTTGAATGTGCGGATAAGGGTCACTATCGCAGGTTAACCAAGATGTGTCAATAGAGTCAGGATTCAAGATAAAAACTTACTGCACCCAAAGACGCCATGGCTGAATTTCAGTACCAATAGCCAAATGAGCCTTGACTTGAGCGTCAAGATTGGGATAGGGTGAGAGCAGCTCTTCTACCGGTCGGCTTTCAGCTCCCCATTGCTGGGTGGAATAATCGCCTTTTTCGCGGGGGAAGAAGCAATAGTACGAAAGAAGCTTGCCGCCGTTGCAGGGCGACAACACAATCTTGTCCCATTTGCCTTCCTGGCCGCCCCAGTATTCCAGAGCGCTGTTCTCAGAATAGTCGACGAGTCCAAGTCGGACGGCATCTTCGGTGCGGACGTTGGCGTGCAAGCAGCTGGACTCTGATGGTCGTTTCTCAGGGTAAATTCCCAGCTGACGGCGAACGACAGAACCGATTCCATCGGCACCAATAACAAGATCATGCTGCGCGCGAGCACCATTTTTGAAGGTGATGGTACCGCTCTCCAAATCTATACTCTCGCACTGCCGAAGGAAAGCATTAGTCTTCTGTAACCATTGCAGGCATAGCAGAGACTTACCTGGTAATTTAGAACCAGTTTAACCGGCGCCCCAGGGCCTGCTTCTTGCATAGCGCAGTCCTTCAACATGGTGTGCATGTATTGGCGATGGAACATATTATAGACGTAGCCCCATCGCTTCTCGTAATCATCGAGGTTATATACGCTGACAGGTTCGCCCGTCTCCCAGTCTCGGTTAATGAGCTTCTTCAAAACGACGGGGTCACCTTTGGCGATGTCAACGCCCCATTCGTGCAGCCATCTCGTGCCATTAGCTGCGCAAGAGACTGATGCACCAACTTCGCCAGCAAAATCGTGCTTCTCGTAGATTGTGACGTTGTGACCGGCTCGTCGAAGGGCGATGCCAACGGACATGCCGCCAATACCGCCACCGACAACACCAACATCAAGCTGGTGCCAAGTAGAAGGTGTACTAGATCCCATGATTATCGATTGATGGTAGTTTGAATATAGTCGTCAACGGAGAATTGGTTATTGTTTGCGACTGGATTTTTACGGTCTACGTCAGGATGCACGGGCTGTGTATTTATGGCTGAAGCCAGATGACCAAGGTTGACCATAAATGGTATCTAGCATACCAAGCCACGCCAGCCATCTAATGAACGGTAGTGGATATAGGCGGTAAACGTCCCACACGGATTCTAATACTGTATCGGATGGTGTAGTCTTCAAGACAAAGTCGTTGCCGTAGCTTGCGTCTCCCGCGACGTGGTACGTAGCCGTGGCGCGGTGCACTATCCGACACCTAAAACAAGATGTCGTCATTCCCATACTCGGCATTCGCAGCCGCAAAGTTTATGGAGTCATTGATAACAAATGAAGATGAAATCAAATCATGCGCAATCATTTGCCAAGTCCATGACTGCAGCTGTAATCTAACTCGCTGGAAATTGCGCCAAATGGTTGGTGCAGTACGCAAGCTCTCAACGGAGCAATTGCTAATGGGGACAATACTTTGAACGACCTCTAAAGAGAATAGAATATTTAGTTCACTTGCTCTATCGTCTATAATTAAATTGTGTGTGTGTATGTCTCTCTTAACTAGAGATTTTTTGAGCCGGTCCCAATGCCTCATTCTACCCATCATGTACAAATGTCCGGGGACTGTTGAAGGGAAAGTTATCCCACTGTGATAGGTCAAGAACATCCCAGCCATTTACTAGGTCGCTATCAGTCTCCGCAGATACTGTAGCCGGCTGCCCCCACAGCCAATGGCCAGCGCCATCTGGCGTCACCCGATCACCAATGGTCTGTGTAGCAGCATCGGAGGGTTCGACTTGAGAGCCGCCACTCGGATTGATAGAGATATCTTCATCCGAAAGAAACAGCCTAGTGACGAGCTTACTTCGGCCCTGCGATGCTGTTTTGCGACGCTGCTCGGCTACGGCGCTTGACAGTAGTCCTAGTATTTCTGCGTAATGTGCTGCCTGCGAGCTCTGCTCAGAAATGAAATCCAGTATTTCTCTGGCGCCCGAGAAAGCATTTTCAATTTCAAAGTCAAATTCGCGTTTGGCAAACATGTCGAACCCAAGGATCAAGCCTGCTGCAAACACTAAAGCTCTGCCACATAATTGTCAGCACAGTCTCGGGTGAAGATAATGCCTTGGTGCTTACTTGATAATGCACAGACTGCCAAAGAAATGATCGGTTTTCTTAGCCTCGACGCATGTCTGCACAAGGAAAACTGCGGCATCCAAGCAGGCTGATGCCAGAGGAGACAACGTGATTGAAGACATGTTTGACTGTGAGGTCAGCTGTGATATCAAAATTGGCCGAGAGACCAATGTCACAGCAAAGTAGTATAAGCATGAGATATGTAGTCTGCAGACATCCTGTCGGTCAGGCTTTCCGTGGTTCTTTGAAGTCGGTTTCAAGCGTGTGGATTTGGGGAGAGCTCGACTCCAGTCCTCGATTCTTGCGAATGATTGTTCGATCAACGCCACCGAAGGCATTCTCTTCCGGTATAGATTTTCCACCACATCAGTGGTTATTGATAGAATTCCGTAAACGGCAAACATATGAGCCAGGTTTTGGTCCTCATGATTGGAAAGAGCGCTGATATGAGATTCTTCCAACTCTATGCGTAGCCCTGATGTCGCAGCAGGTCGACCGAGCAATGAGCTGACGGTCATATCGAGAATGCATAGGCTCATCCATATTTTCAAGCTATTTCGGATCAGAACATGGCTTATGAAGGGTGGATGTAAGGCACCTTACCGACCGTTCCGATGCATGTCGTCCATATCCTCGTAAGAATCCTTGCTATGTAGACCAAGCGAAACGGCTGCGCGGGACGCGATTCCGAGGTACATGAATGCAGAATTTCTTCTACATGAACCCAGCATATAATAAGCCATGAGAATGAAAACACGCACGATGTTGATATTTGGGTCCTCAAGCATGCCTGAGAACGCCTGCCGTTGCGCGTGGCGAAAGTAGGCTTGACTAATTTGCTGAGATTCCAGCGGTGTCTTGCATTGCGCCCCAATCGCAATTACGGCTGATGCCACGGCTTCAATATGGCGGTGCCCACAGTTGAGACGTCCAGCTCCTGGGATTGACGCTAACTGATCGAGTTCCAGTTTTGAGAACAAGTCCAAGAAGCCCCCGGTCTACCATCATTAGCATGTGCATCACTGGACTCGTTTTGTGCTGCCAAATTGAACGGGCTTACAGCTGCATAAAAGGTTTGAACGAGGGATTCCCGTCGCTCCTCGTGAATCTCTATTAGTCCAGGTGTTGGTGCAGTGGACCCATTTACTGCAGGCTCATTCTCGAGCATATTTTCTCTTTGGTCATTGTGAGAAAATTGCGATGGCCCGATTTGAGCGGCGACAGTATCCCGAACGAATTGAAGAAAGGATATTGGCGCAGCTTCTCCAATATAAACTGAGAATGTGTTAACCTAATGTTGCACTTCATTTTCAAGCACAAAACTGACCTCGTTCTCCTCTCAAATTGAGTAGCATACGCGCATGTGACTCGCTTCCTCTCCCTAAGGTGGTCGTCTCTCCCTGTGTCGCATTATCCAGTGGCGATGAATTGGCTTCTATAATATTATTGTCTGTCACTGCTGCCCTCGAATCGGAAGGCGAGATAGGTTGATAGTTGTCTTGTTGGAGTGAGAATTCTGGCTGGGGTGGGGCCCAAGAACGTGAGCCATTATTGAGTGGCCAGTTGGCTTCCGCTCCTGGTATGCGGCCGCTGCCGATAGGTGATGTATTAATAGGAGAGCCATTTCTGGGTGGCTCTTGAATTCTTCGAGACCCGGAACGCACAGCTCGTGGGCTATTGGTGAGGTAGCAGGTGTTGCCGATGCCACGTCGTTGACATGCAGTGCAAGGAACTGTGGCACTGCACTTCTTCTTTGACATTCGACAAAAGTTGCAAGCTTCCGCAGCCCGCTTTCTTTGACTGGGGTGAACCTTTGGCCGCGGCATTGTAACGGAAAGCACTAGGATAAACAGCATATTAGCACTAGTTTCTGAGGCTCATCCATGAAACTCGACCGGGTAGGCTGGATACCAAATCGTCTACTGTTCGAGGCCGAGTCAATCGCTGAAGAGTTATTCACGACAGGTGAAGTTGGCAAGCTGAGTGAAAACAATTCATTCCAGAGTGCAACTGACTACACAGCTTTCCTATGAACACCAGCTGGCTGGCTAAAGCTTGCGCATGATCGAGTCAAACGCTGCGCGCAGAAACGCTAGCATAGTGCGAATATGGAAACATATCGTGCGGGGCAGTTCTCGCACTGTTCGGCTAGGTACCCTGCATACCCGCTTTTACCCCAGGTCGCGCACGATTATGCCGTCGCATAGCCAAGGATAGCCAAGGATACTGTCTTGTAGAATATGGAACAGCAGCAGGCTGAGGCTTAGAGGGGGGCGGATGTTGCACGGAATTGAACAGAGCTTGCGACTAATAAGCCAGTAATCGTAGAGTACAAAAGCAGGCGCTCGGGCGTCGAAGCTCACAAGTTTCAACAAAGGCAATTTTATTCCTGCTTCATCTATCATTTCACTTCCTATCATCTTGTTAGAATGCGTGGCAAAGTAGCATTTGAGGAGGCATTTGCCTTGCCCCGGCTCCAGGAAAAGACTCGCTGGTGGGCATCGCTCTTCGCCGTCAACCCCGACAAACATGCTCATGAGATGACGGATATCGTGGAGACACGAATCCAAAATATGGACAAGCATGGCGTTGGGTATACTATTCTCTCTTATACGGCGCCTGGTGTCCAGGATATCTGGGACGCTGCCGAGGCTCGCGCCCTCACAACAGAGATCAATGACTACATCGCTGGCGCTATTAAGCCTCACCCAGATAGACTCGGAGCATTTGCGTAAGTTGTTGCCCCCAATTTCCAAAGAAAATGTTACAAATCTAACATTTCAAAGTACCCTGTCGATGCATGACCCAGCCGAGGCTGCGGCTGAGCTGCGGCGATGCGTAGCCGAGCTTGGGTTCAAAGGAGCTCTGGTCAATGACACTCAGCGAGCCGGTCCCGACGGCGATGACATGATCTTCTACGACGGCCCAGAATGGGACGTTTTCTGGTCGACAGTGACAGACCTCGACGTTCCATTTTACCTCCACCCCCGTAACCCGACCGGCACAATTTACGAGAAGCTGTGGGCGAAGCGCAAATGGCTTGTCGGCCCACCTCTCAGCTTTGCCCAGGGAGTGAGTCTTCACTTGCTAGGAATGGTCACCAACGGCGTCTTTGACCGCCACCCTAAACTCCAGGTTGTCATCGGCCATCTTGGCGAGCATCTACCATTTGATCTATGGCGCATCAACCACTGGTTTGAGGATGTTAAGAAACCCCTCGGCCTCGACTGCAAGAAAACCATCCGTGAATACTTTGCCGAAAACATCTGGATTACCACAAGTGGCCATTTTTCGACACCAACACTCGAGTATTGCATCACAGAAATGGGTGCCGATCGTATTATGTTCTCGATTGACTATCCATTCGAGTCGTTCGGCGATGCATGTGACTGGTATGACAAAGTTGAGCTGAAGGATGCTTCGCACGTCAGCAAAATTGGCCGCGATAACGCCAAGAGGCTCTTCAAGCTAGGGGCATTCAAGGACGCCGAGGCATATTAGTAGAGAATGTAATGCGAATACAGTTTTTTCCAACAAAAATGGCAATTTAAAGTTTGAGAAGGATTTGATACACTCTATTAATCGGAATAAATAATCTAGATGAATTTGCATCATTTTCTTCTTCTGTCCAACCGGATGTAGAGTCTAGTGGTTGGTGTAGTAGTCAATCTCAATGACCTTTGAACCAGCAGGAAGTTCGATGACCTGCTCATTGGTAACATAGCCACAGTCGCTAACGGTAGCGGAGAGGTTCTGCTCCTGGGTTACGCAACGGTTAGAGTTGCTGTTGATCAAGTTACCGCTGTTATAGTACTTCCAGGCATCAGTCTTGCAGCCAGAGTTCCGGGTCAGGAGTGTGCCCTGAACATCAGTCAGGCACTGGCCGGGCCGCAGCAAGCTGTTAATGTAACCCTCGTTGCTGACAACCCAGGTTTGGCTGTCGGAGCCGTCGCAGTATTCCCATCTGACCTTGCCAGACTTGTCGTCGGTCAGACACCTGAAAGATTGGACGTTGAAGATCATGCCAGTAGGCAGAACAATCGGGTGGCTAGAGCCTCCCATACCACCCGAGATGCGGAAGACGTGGGTGTCGTGAGAAGCCACGTTCTTGGCGGTGATACCACCGGCGCTGATCTTGACCTGCTCGGTCTTGCCAGTCCAGAGATCCTTGACGTTAAGAACGGTGTTGGGGCTGATGCGAGCAGTCTGGATACCCATGGTGGCCCAAGAGACAAAGTAGTCAGCAGCCGTGGCAGCCTTGTTGAGGACAGTGAGAATACGGTCGCCGTTTGCAAGGTTCTTGGTGAGAACATCGCGGCCCGAGCTGGAGCTGGCGAGGGTGGCCTGCTGCACAAGAGGATCCTGGTCGATCGCAATCAGATCCTTGTTAAGAAGGATTTCAAGCTCCTCAGCCTTCAGGTTGGGGATGTCCGCGCTGACGATGAGAGGCGCAGAGAAAGAAGACCACAGAGCCATGTGAGTTCTCTTCTCCTGGAGCGTGTAGTTCCAGTGGTCGGTGTTGAGGAAGTCAGGGTCGTTGATGTAGTTCTCGCGCTGGAAGCGGGCAAGGCGAGCATGCTGGTAGTAGTTACGAGTCAGACTGTTCCAGGCTGGCTCTCTGTCATCATCATAGTTGATGATATCGTCAGAGTGACGCGCGAGCTGGCCCATCTTCTGTGACCAACCCATGACAGTGTACCAATCAGTGAGGTTGTCCTGGCCACAGAAATAGGCGGGAGCTGAGTCGGAGAAAACAATCGGTTTAGGGAAGTCGAGCAAAAGCTTGCGCCAGACATCGAAGTAAAGATGGCGGTAGTCAGCCTCGGTGCCACCAGGAACGTTGCAGCCGTCCAGCTTGAGATACTCATAGCCCCAGTCAGAGAAATCCTTCAGGTCTATGGCCTCATAGTTGTAGGCCGCAGGGTAACGACCGCAGGAGAGCGTGCCGGAGTCGGTATAGATACCGGGGATGAAACCCTTTTCCTTGATAAAGCTGGCAAGCCATGTGAGGCCCTTGGGGAATTTGGTAGTATCAACAACCATGGAGCCATTGGCGGCGCGCTGGTGGGTAGACCAGGCATCGTCCAGGTTCAAGCGATTGTAGCCCGCCGCCAACATACCGTTGGTGGCCATAGCATTGGCCGCATCTGTGAAGATAGACTGGTTGATGTGGGTTGTGAATCGAGCCCAGTTGTTGAAGCCCATAGGAGGAAGGGGGAGGTCAACCTTGGTGGCCGTGGCCGGGCCAACAAGGCCAGCGGCCGAGGCAAGAAGCAATTGTGACTTCATTTTGTGTCGGAACCTCCAATTGTGATGATGGAGAGCACTGCAATGATGTGTGGGAGAATTGAGTCATACACCAACCTTGTAATCGCGGCGAGGCTCTATTTATTGCTGAACGAAAGCAAAATTAAGACTTGCTCAGGGTTGTCAAGCTAACTATCCATCTGAGATATTGATAGGGCGAGCTTCCCAAGTAGGCAAGTGATTTGCATTCACACCGCTGTGGGGCTGTCAAAGGCTCATCACCGTGCGGGGAATTGGGGACTTCCCCAGCCTAGATTGTTCGGTAGCTGGGTCTATGTAGCCGATGCCGTAAAACTTTTGTAACGTTGCAATGTCCGCGAGCTTGTCAAATGATCCCTACGCAAATTCGACTCGCCAAGGACGCGGTGATCTCTTGTACCTCGTGTTGAGCGCAACACTATCTGTGTAGATTGGATGCTGTATCCGGGAGGCATAGCCGTCGGGCGCTCTCGGGAGTGGCTGTCGATACAATTGGCCCTCGGCTTTATTGCCTGCATATATTGGCTTTTGCCGTCGATAAATGTCCGACGGCAAGTCGCAAGCATTAATTCATACTTTTCTTTCATATTTTCTTTCGTCTTTGTCTTATTTTGCTGCCAATGCCTAGTTAACTGTCTGGCTTATGGGATCACGGGTAAGTGACCCTTATTTCCGTAGAATTTCTGTCATCAGCTACGGCGGCGCTTTATTAGCACTACACGCTAGTCGTTCATATTATGTTATGAAATTGAAGATGTCACCTTCGCAACACTGGACTCAGCCCCTATTTTACCCCAGCTCAAATAGCTTTTCTAGAGCATTCTCATTTCTTGGACCGACGTCAGGGTTGAGACGTGCCGCTTACTATTACGTTTCGTCAGGGACCTCAATCGTTTTGGCTGCGCTGTGTAGTAGCTTTTGATCATCCAGGTTCTGCTTCTTCTCCAAGGTAACATCAACGGGCTCCAGTTCGCTTCCATTTCCAGCGAATTTCCTGACCGATCAAGGTGGCGACTTCAGCCTCCTGCATAGCCAGGTGACATCGCTTCAATTTTATCCGGTTCAAAGCAGCGATGTGAGTACAGCTCAAGCATCAGGGTTACATGGCACACAAGCGCTGGGCACGCTATCGATGCTTTCACACTCTCCGCAGATTTTCATTGCGTCGTTTCAACTTTAAGTGCCGACCTGATTTAAAATATGGGCTTTGGCCAGCCTCTTCAAATACTTTCTGGGTTAATTTGACCAGCCAAGAATGCTCAATGATAGGCCGTTGGACAGGGCGATCACCAAATGGTAGGCGCAAAATACCTGTTTTGGCCCGTCGGATTTAGTGCTACTTCGTTGTCTTGTGCTGAAATCAGGTCAAGTTCCCACCTCCACCTGAACTTGTCACTAACTAGTTAGTTAATGTAAACTGCCGTACCGAGCCGGGCTCCGCACTACTTGCAGCCGAGGAAGTCAGCGTCTGCGTTTTGCCAATTTGGAAGGTGAGGATTCTTAATCTCGAAGCGACTGCTACACAAGGTCACCAGATGCAGTAGTGGTGGGAACTCTTTGGCATTTTCCATTAGTCAGTGTAGTCGAAGCCTAGAGCTTAAAAGAAGGCATCGCGCTCCACAATCATAGATTTCCATAGTGGCATTGTGGCTGATCTGGCAAACTGCGACACCGTTCAAAGCTCAGTTCTCAGCTGCTTTAGCTCAGGGCCACATCTCACAACTCACAATGAGATTTCTTCTCGAAGCGCTGGGTGCCCTCTCGGCACTCTCAGCCACTGTGGCTGCTGGGGGTGCTTATAGCCCCGGCAACTTTAGCTACAATCGTCACGAATTCCTTCTTGACGGGAAGCCATACCAAATTATCGGAGGGCAGATGGACCCGCAGCGGGTTCCTCCAGAATTCTGGACGCATCGGCTGAAGATGGCTCGTGCGATGGGATTGAACACCATTTTCAGCTACCTCTACTGGAATATGCATGAGCCTAGCCCTGGAGAGTGGGATTTCCAAGGCCGCAATGACGTCGCCAAATTTTTCCGCTTGGCGCAGGATGAAGGTCTCAAAGTTGTACTACGTCCTGGTCCTTACATTTGTGGTGAACGTGATTGGGGCGGCTTCCCAGCTTGGCTAAGCCAGGTTCCCGGCATGGCAGTTCGACAAAACAATGGACCGTTTCTGAATGCCACGAAATCCTACATCGATCGCCTGGGCAAGGAGCTGGGAGAGCTTCAAATTACGCAGGGTGGACCTATTCTGATGACGCAGCTGGAGAATGAATATGGCAGTTTCGGCACGGACAAGGAATATCTCGCTGCTCTTGCAGCTATGCTTCGCGACAATTTTGACGTTTTCCTTTATACGAACGACGGTGGAGGTAAATCATATCTCGAAGGTGGTCAACTTCATGGTGTCTTAGCTGTCATTGACGGCGACTCGAAAACTGGCTTCGCCGCTCGCGACAAGTACGTGACCGATCCTACCAGCCTCGGTCCACAGCTGAACGGAGAATACTACATTACCTGGATTGATCAATGGGGTAGCGATTACGCGCACCAGCAAATTTCAGGGTCCCAGGCGGACATTGGCAAAGCTGTTGAAGATCTCGATTGGACATTGGCTGGAAATTACTCCTTCAGCATTTACATGTTCCATGGAGGCACAAATTTTGGCTTCGAAAACGGAGGTATCCGAGACGATGGTCCTTTGGCAGCAGTCACTACAAGCTATGACTATGGTGCGCCTCTTGATGAGAGTGGTCGTCCCACAGATGTCTACTATAAGCTTCGTGAGATGATTTCGAAATATGTACCTGAGGGTAGTATTCCGGAGGTGCCCTCACTGCCTCAGCTAGCCACTGTCCCGGAATTCGAGCTGAAGCCCGCTGCTGCCATGTTTGCCTTGGGTGACAAACCTACTCAGGAGGCAAAAGATCCCATAAGCATGGATGCGTTGGGTCAGGCTTACGGTTATGTCATGTACGAGCACACCGTGACGAAAAACGTAAGCGGCAATGTGACAGTCGGCGACGGTGCTCGCGACCGCGCAATGATTTATGTCAACGGCGCGCGTGTCGGAGTGATAGATACTATCTACAAGACGCCTGCTACAGTCAAGGTCGCCTTAAAGAAAGGAGACATTCTTCAAATTTTGGTTGAGAACCTCGGTCGCGTTGATGTGCGCCAGCGTCTGAAGGAGCAAGTGAAGGGCATCGTTGGAAATGTCGCAGTGGGTTGCCATGTGCTCAGAAAATGGTCCATGTATTCGCTCCCGTTGGCAAAACTGCCATCGACCCTGAGCGGCCAAGACTACAAGGTCAAACCCAACGACTCTCCCGTCTTTTACACTGGAACATTCAACCTACCCAAGGGAACATCGTCAGATCCAAGTGGCGATACCTTTATTACTGTCCCCAAGGGTGTTAAGGGTGTTTTATGGGTGAACGGCGTCAACATGGGACGGTACTGGACTGTCGGACCTCAGCAGAGCCAGTATGTACCGGGTAGCGTCTTGAAAGAACAGAACGAAGTCGTCCTCCTCGAGCTGGAGCCACAGCCAGATACGAAAATCTCTGCACAAGGTATCTCTGAGAGGAAATGGTTCAACAATCCTGATCCAGATGCGCCTTGAAGCTCAGCAAGCGCAGTCGTGCGCCGATTTCTCGTTCCATAGCTTATAATAGCCTGGCTACTCATAGTAATAGCGACGAATAACAAGTAGCTTGACTAAGTTTGAGTATGATGGTTTCCCTGGAAAAATCATGCGCTATCCGATCATAATCACTTGCAAGAATTAGTTGTGATTCTCGTTTCCAAATTTACGTTTGCCATGGATTGGTGGGTTCGAGCATACCGAGTGACTCACTCGGAGTCCAAGCCACTCCTAAATATGACCAGTTCGCCCCTCGGCTTTCATTGGTCGGCACTAGGCTACGGAGGCGGATATAACAAAGCCACACCGTCACTCATCGAGGAAAAAAAAGACGGCATCTCTGGCTGACGGCTAAATAAGAGGTGCCTTATATTGCGCAAGAGTTTTCAATTAGAATTAGGGAACATGTCGCGACCACAAACTCCTCCAAACGAGCCACGGTACAACGTGCATGTTGCCCCGAGTACCATACAACAACTTATCCACGACGCATTTCCCGGAATTGTGCTGGCATCCTACTCCGAGCCCGAGACAAATAAGGGTTACAACAATCGCATCTATTTTTTGAAAGTTCGGCGGAGAGGGCAGAGCTCTATCTTCGCCCATACGGACGAGAACGAGCGGGAACTCGTCCTCAAAGTTAACGGACGTTTCTTTTTCGCGGACAAGGTGCAGAATGAGGTAGGCTGCATACAAATCTTACAGCAGCACTGTCCGGATATTCCGACGCCAACTGTCTTTGCCTGGTCTGAGGATGGTAGAGATGTTACACTGTCAAATCCCTCTCAACTGGAAAAGAAACACGTCGCTCTGACTATTTCCGATACTGATAAACAGCATGGTGGATGGATTTTGATGACAAGAATGCCTGGGCGGCCGTTGTCAACCTGTGAATTTGACGATGCCACCAGAATGGATATCATGAGACAGCTTGCAGCAATCACTGCGAGCTGGAGGACTAATCTGCCGGCTCAGAAGTATATTGGAAATATACAATTTCGCCGAACAATACACGACTCCGAACCAGACTTCACAATTTCAAAGAACTCCGGCCCTCAACCACAGGATCTCGTCGTTCGAGGCATTTTGGTTGATGCATTGCGGATCACCACGCCAATTGACAGTGTTGTTCAGCAATATACACTTAAGCTAGAAAGAAAGCTTGAAGACCTTGAAACGTCTAGCTTTTACGTAAAAAACCGACATTTGGCCCCTGAAATCAGACGCTTTGTGAAGGATACGCTTCCGCATCTCGGCGGGATTATGCCCATGCCTCAGCAAACATCCAACGCTTTCCTTTTTACCCACTACGATCTGTCACCAAGAAATATTCTTGTTACAGGGTCGCCACCAAAAATTTCTGGCGTTGTGGATTTTGAGTTTGCGGGATTCTTCTCTCCAGTCGAAGAATTTCTGAATGACGCTGTCGGAAACGAGGGAGACTGGCCTGAGAATCTATACAACGAGTACTTGGCGGATCTGGAGAGGAAAGGTATAGCCACGCCAGCGTCTGGAATTAGCAAGTCTACGTGGAACACTGCCTACTGCCTGGAGCGCGTGGCAGACAATGTCGCGCCATGGTGGTTGCCCGGTCCGTACTCAGGAGCCGACCTGGCAGATCGGTTTGCCAAGTGCGCGGCGGAGTTGGAAGACAATCTGGAAAAGTTACAACTCGCGAAAGCTAGCTGATAATATGGAAAAATACTACGAAATCAGTGCGATGCGTCGTCAAGAGCATGCTGTGCGCGATGAAGCGAGCGAGTTGATTGTTAATTCATTAAAATTGCGCGAGGCTGCTTAGGTTTACTGGATGGCGCTGTGAGTATATCTTTCTTTCTCTGCGCCATCGTTTTTCTTTCGGACCACCTTCCATTGTTTGAAAGAAAACTTCCAAATACATCCAACATAGGTGGTTGCATCGAACACCTGTATGCGTCCTTGTTTTGCGGCGTTCTTCCTCTCGTAGCATCATTTCTGTGAAGCATAATCGAAGAGATCTCGCTGTTTCTAATTCCGATTCCATTTCATTTAACTTCAGTTCAATCCAATTTCAACCTCTTTTGCATTAGTCTTGGTATATTGGAAGAAAGATCCGAAAAGCTCGAGAGTAGTGCAAGGTTACCCGTGCATAACTGAAGCTCCAACGGGCACGACAGTCTTGAGGTTTTTGCGACCATTGCTGCCAAGCTCTTACATTCCAGTTATCTATGCATATGGTGACGTAAAATGGCTTTTGCTACGGCAGTAAGCAAAGTCTTCTTTTTAACCCAGAAGGACGTCTGTGCCTTTCAATAGCGCGCAACGTCCCGTTACGAGAGGCCTCTAACGACTGTATCCGAGAAGGCGCAGCTACTCTACACTATGTTAGCACGCCAACGCTAATAAGCCCCATCCTCATCGTTAATTATAAATCAGGAGCAGACCATCGCCGCAGGGCACCAGTAAGGCTGACTTTATTTTGAAGTTAATCTCTACATTTCGCAGATCATTATATAATGTTACGGAGGCGCCCGGCTGTTGCAAACCAAGTGAACATCAATACTTGTCCCTATATTTTCTAATCCTCGAGACTAAAGCGGCGGTCGTCACCAGCACTCCCAAGGAGACTCAGCGCGACCCTCAAATACTTATCAAACATGTGCCTTCCTTTTAGCAAAGAAACGCGCCCGTCTGGATCGCAACCAGCCCAACCTGTGCGTCCGAAGCCGCGTTCGGCAGCTGATGATTACATCATTCAACGCTTGGTAGCGGCGCAGAAGGAACAGAGAAAGAAGAAGCGATTTTGGCAGGTTGGAGGGTCATCTAGCGGGTACGATGCAGATGCTGGGTACGCTCGCCCGATGAGCGACTATTGAGACACGGTCACCTTGTCGTCCAGCTGGTAAAGGCCAACGTTTAGCCACGCCTCAGACAAGCGGCAAAATTTAACGCCCAATTCCAACCAGCGATCTCGGGATTACCAGATTGTGCCTGAACCTATGAGAAAGACAACTGTGCTACTCTGCCCGGTCTATCACCTTTCAGATCCGCCACAGTTCTGATCGAAACAACAACCTCGCCATAGCCAACTACCTGGGTATCTCTGAACACAGCCCTGTGTTCTCTGCAAATAAATTTGTTGGCAATACAGCGACACTCATCATCTTGTTCCGCCAAGGTCTGCCCTATTTCTTCCGCCTCCATTATGGACTCACAGAGCCTCGCAGTGAGCTTGGAATATATATAGCTTGTTTTGTCGGGTATGGAGCGAAGGAGAGCTATGGCTCTGCGTCGCAGAGCACCGTCACGGCAAGATGTGCTCACAAAGAAGAGCAGCATGGATATCGAATGTGAAAAGGAATATCCCCACTGCGTCGGTCCCTGATCTTCGGTTTCAAGAAGACTCTCTGTTAGTTTGACAATTTCTTCAAAAGATGAATAGAAATCATCAAATTCCATGTCCATGTCGTCTAGGTCAAGTTTCAAAGCCACATCCACTCCGATTGATAGAGCCTTGATTTGTATCATGGCCCAGGAGTCTTCATTCGAGAGCACATTACTTTCCAGTAGGCGCACGTACTTTTTTTCCCATTTCGCGAAATCTTCACGATATGAACTCCTTTTTTCGTGTATTAGACGCAGTTGTTGTGTTTGATTCGTGTCGGGATTGAGACCGTTCAATATTTCCATCATGCCCGTCAAGAGAGGCTCAAGAAACATGAACGCATCGCTAGCCGACTCAAATTCCGTAGTGCATTCGACACGTTTGGATAGATTTCGCAAAGACCAAGGTGATATGGCAGACCTATCGTAGTGGAACTGTGACGTTGCAACTGCAACAATAGTTGCGAAGAAATCTGGTGATAGGATCCTATCTCCAGTTCGGCGTGCTTGTTCGGCCTGCTCCCAGTACTTCCAACGATAGAAGAGCTGTATACCGTTGTTTGCATGTGTTATAGCCTGGTTACCGTCAGACTGAAGAATACTTAAGGTCGTAAATAACATGCTGGACATGAGAAGCGTTTCCTGCTCCGCAACTGACTGTGTCGGCTTCCTTGCAATCTCGAGCAATAGTTTGATCGCTGCGTTGTACTGAATGAGTGCAAAACCGTAGAATTTGCGTTTTATGTCTTGATTTTGGCTGCCGGCATGTATGATATTCCTCTCCTGCATTGCTGCGACGGCGAGGGAGGCGTGCCAGATTGCTGGGTATATTCGCGCTGCGCGAAGCACATTGACCTTCCAAAACGAGTGATCAAATACGCCTGCCACATGCTTCACAGTCTCATTACGAAACATATAAAACATCCGACTTTCAAATTGACTCAGCTGCATCCCAGCTGGCGAATTTGAATAATTCGGAGACTTGACAAGCTCTGTAGCAGGCTGTTGGAGCTGTGTGGAATTTGCGTAGCCATCGCATTGGCGCTTCGTCGAAAGGCCTATCTAGTCAGTAAAGTCGCAAAGACCAATTCCAAATCAAGGTTCACTCACACTGGGAGCAGCTGGGTCTGGCCTCATCGCATTTGACACGTCGAATACTATCAATGCTTAGCATGGCAATTCAGTTGGGCCTCCCAGCCTGCGGCCGGAATGGTAGAATGGTGTGCTTCACACGCACCGACACGTCAAGCAACCTGTTTTTGCTCTTGGAGCCCATTTCTTCTTTCGGTCCCCAGCACCTTTGCGCCTATTTCGGATGATTTTGGGATTTGCGGCCTTGCTCACTTCGTCCGCCTCTGTGAGTGCGGTGCGGGGAACGAGTTGGTGCTGGTGTGTCGGTAATTGTCGATGCATCTGCGCCTGCAGCACTTATCAAGCTTGAAGCCCTATGGCTACTTGATGGAATCGGTATTGTTTTTCGCAGGAACAGCCTTCCCATTAACGGTGGCTCGGCGGCCTGCAGCTACATGTGTGACGGCGAAACTGATGAAGCGCGTGCGCACGGCTTTACCCACCAAAACAGCTGGCTAGTCAAAGCACTGGACACTGATGCAGATGACGCTAAAAGTCATGTACAGTCATAACAGCACTGTAAGTTACACCCACAATTCAGTGAACTCAAATACGCATGGCTACTGTACTGAGCTAAACTTGGGCTTGGATTTTTATTAAGAGTAGAGATTGTGGTTTTGCCCTGGGACTGTTGTAACTGTCCTCGCACCGAGATGAGAAGTCACAACACAATGCTTGGTCGTTTATTTTGCTGCTGATGAGCTCCGCCTTGCAAAGCAAATTGTACTCTGCATCTTACAACTCTTCTGGGATAGCCTCCTCAGGTTCTTTAGTGACATAGGGGCGAAGTCTCTCCTTCAGCTGCTCGACGCTAATATCAGAGGCGGAGCTATGCTTTCCATGATGCGGCGGGAAGATAATCTTATCGACAACATGGAGCACACCGTTGCTGCCAAGCACATCATGGAACTTGACTCCGGTGAAACCGTTGACATTGATGACACGGAATCCGAGAACTGTGGCAATATCGACACTGATAGATGCCCCTGGAAGGAATGTATCAAGACTGTAGTGGTCTTGATGCCCTGCCTCATCGGATATGGAGTCGGTTCTCTTGTCATAAAATGCATCGCTGTACACTGTGGCGTTCGGTGCAATATTATACTTCAGAATAGCGTCCAGGTACTTCTTTCCTTTTTCAGTATTGAAAAGGAAGGCATTGGCTCTCGCGCCGAGCGATTTAAAGGCATCGTTAGTAGGGGCAAAGAGGGTGCTACCTTCGATGTGCTGGCTGTGGATAAATTTGACAAAATCGGTCTTCTCATAAGCCAAGAGGAGTGTTGAAAAGTAGGCAGGGAAGAAGGTGATGATGGGGCCAACTGGGGGCGGTGGCACAAGGACGTCGCTGATAGCATGGATCACACCATTCGTAGTTTTCTAGGAGAGGAAAAAGGTATTAGCAGTGTCTTTTGTCTGCATTGTAAATGAAGGACCATACAATGTCCACAGCCTTGATTTTGGAGTATCCGTTGAGCTTGACTCCGGCGAAGCTGGCGCCGACACGGATGCGCTGATGCTCGCCGCCCAGGCCACGTTCGCGAGCCTCACTTTCAAGTGTGTAACTAGTCACCACATCCACGGCCTTGCGCGTACCAGAGACCACATGATAGTGGAGAAATTTCTCAAGTACCTCATGGCTTGGATCTTTGAACTTGTCAGGAATTTTCTCGAAAGCATCGTTAAGCGGCACAAAAACCGTGTGCTCATTGTCGGTGCTGTTCAGAGCATCAACCAGCTCTGGAAAGTCACCCAGGAGCTTGGTAAACTTGCTAGCACCCTCGAAACTTTGCAGAGTCTGGTAAGTGGTGAGCTTGGGATCCTTGCCATGACCTGGGTGGTCAAGCCTCTGGAGCGCTCTCGCAGCCTTCTCATGGATCTGCTGTGTAGCGCTGACAGTGGCATCCACCGTGGAGCGCTGGATGGCCTCCGCCATGGCCGTGATGGCGGCCGGGACTGATTCCAAAGAGGCTACTGACTCCCACCACTGGGCATAGGTCCCAGCAAGGCTCGCTCGTTCTTCAGCGGACTTGCGTGGGGTGGCTGAGGCGCCAGCGGCGCACAGGGCGATGGCAATTGCGCTCAGCTTCATTTTGGTGAGACGTTATGTATTATGCTGACTCAATAATAATGATTTTGATTAAATGAAGAGCAACAAATATAATCTAGAAAATCTTGGGGCTGGGCGAGCTAAAAGGAAACAGGATTTCCGCGCATTATAAACCTTGATGATGCGGCCATGCCATCAGAGGCGGCGATTGCGTGTACCGGCATCCTCGGGCTTGGAGACTGGCGAATAGTCTGCGTCCTCAACCCACCATTGCGACCAGCACACCATTTGCCATTTGGTCTGCCCCTCCATCGTCGTTGGTGCCCGCTGCCAGAGCCTGGCTCGTTCGTGGTAGCCTGGCACCCGGATACCCCCTCCTTTCAGCTCTGTGAAGAGGGGCTGAGCACAGCCCAGGCTAACTTAAAGCCAGTCTCTTCTATTATTGGAGCCAAACCCAGCGAGCTTTGTTGCTTGGCCTAGCACAGGGCTTGAAACTGGCGCTATTTTCGACTCCACGTTTCCACTAATGCCGTGCTGCCCTCCTTGGATCCACGTAGTGAGTCCTGAATGCTGCCAAATTTCTAGCAGGGTTCTATTGGGGCCGCCGCAAGTTTGTATTAAGGCTGAGGCTCCCCATCTCACCAGGCGCGCGAAGAAAACTATCTTTCCATTTTTATTAACCTACAATTGCTCCTGTGGGCTGTAACTTGCGATATAATATCAGACTACAGAGCGATACCGTTCTCGAGCGATTCGACGATCATACGACATTCAAACCCCTGGCATAGGCAGTTGCGGGACGACCGCCTGGACCTAGTCGCTACCCGACGAATACGTGAACTCTAGTGCTGCCGGCACTTTCGGCTGCGCAAACCTTCCAAGAAGATGCTGCGCAAGAAGGAAACTTATACGGTCGTTACGCCGATTCCTAGCTATATTCCGCGACAACTGGCGCTCGACATCCTGCAATCGCATAGCGAAGTAATCTCGCTGAACCCGCTAGTCCTCAGTCACAAGCCTATTTCTGCGCCTCGCAATGCGGCCGCCGACGAATACTACAGCACCTGGTATGAGATCACCCAGAGGGTGCAGTTCATTCCCGGCGTGGGCAAGATGGGGTCTGGCCAGATCACATTCAATGGATGCTTTCACGACATGCCATGGGGCTTGCAAACTCACATCTACGCGCCAATGGGCGTGGACCTGCGAAATAAGTATCGCATTGGCGGAAACCAGCCGGGAGTTGAGCCACTGGAGCAGCGGGAGCTGGGGATGGAGAAGTTGGGTATCCCGACGAGTGGCTTATATCTCCGTCAGGAGGCCGAAATCAAGTGCAACATTACCATGATGAGCTTTGTCAAATCCGAACTTCAGAAGGCGTGCAAGGACATGGTTGATCGCATCATCAAGAAGGCAGAGTTGCTGGATTCCGGTGCGCTGCAGGCCATGTTTGAGAATGGAAAGCTCAAAACTATCAACCCCAACGACCGCTCGAGGCTGTCCGACGCCGAAAACCGGGCAAGAGGATCCACGCCACCTTCTCTCACTGGCAGCTACGTCTCGCCAAGGTCGGGCCACACTTCGACGTTTTACAACCTGAGCACAGTGTCACCACCCCCTCCTCACTCGCCGCTGCCCCCCCAGCAGTGCCCTCAGCAGTACGTGCAGGGCTATCAGGCGGCCCCTGCAGCTCAGAAAGAACAGTCCATGGCGCTGGAGCTGCCTGGCGACTACAGGTATATGAACCCAGGCAACATCCCATCACCGCAGCCGAGCCTGCACTGCAGCAGTCACAGGTCATCCATGGCCCCTTCGGACCCTCGTTGGTCACAAAGCCTGCAGAGTGGAGGCGTCAACCAGCGTGCGAGTGTAAGCTCGTCAACTGGTAGCATTGTAGCGCAGCCTCCCAGGCAGGGTTATGCCACATAATTGGCTGCACACAATGAGACTGGGGAAGAACACCGTTAAAGGTTGCAATTTAAGTTAATGAGATACCACATGTTTGATTTAGGTCCGATAATTTCCATCCATTTTTCGTATGCGGATTGCTTGTTCTTGCGCCATGCCCATTACAAATGATCCGTTTTGAATTGCGGTGAAACCGACTGTAGGATTTACCAACAAAAAACTATTTAGAAAATTGTTAAGGCTCAACTACTTTTCTATAATTCTATGAGATTGTTTGTCCAGGTCGGCTATTACGTCATGGTCGGGCGGTCGCCACGAGGGTCCTGACCTGAGTGCACGCGAATGCTTGGTAAGCCATTGCCAGGCATACTAGTTCTAGATGCTAGCATCCCGAGTGGTCATTCGCTCAACTCTTTTACCCTGTTAGGTTTTGTAAAGTTGCTGGTAAAGTGCCAAACCTCTCTTGCCTCCCCTCGAACGCATCACTGGTCCTCTCTACATAGAAGCAGGTCAGCTGTCCCTACGGCGCCGGAATGTGGACACGGTACCATTGCTCAACCCAGCCCAATAGGACGATTCTCTATGCAGCCTTCAAGTCCAACTTCAGACACTGGTCCTTGGCTGGTTGGTAGAAGCATTTGCGCTAGCTACATACCAGCACCGGGACTTTCGATGACCCCTCAGCCCCAAATCAAAATATTTCAAGCAAGCCGCTGATCACCCTGAGCTCATAACGTACCGTATTTATAGACCATGCCACCGGGAAATATATTTTGTAGTTTACCAGCTTCACAACGGATGAACTAGCCAGCCATGCATGCACAGCACGTTATCCTAGCTTTCGCGGCCGCCGCTTTTGGAGCCGTGCTACCAGTGACCACTATGGTGAGCGAAACAAGATCTGGTGCCGACACAGGAAAATCATGGAATCTAACCAAGTAGCAGCGTATCATGGACATCAAGCAATGCTTTTGCATCACGGAGAAGGGTCCATGCAAGTGTGGCCAAACGGCTGTATCTCAAATGCGCGTACAATTCCCACCTTCCACTACGACCGCGGCTGCCAGTGCAACTGATGCGAGTGACCTTCCCACGGGGTCATTTCGATGTATCTGCCCTTCCGAAGACCACGGTGGTCGACAGGTAGGAAAACCCTGTGGTTGCAACAATGCTCTTGAGCCACCCTGGCTGCCCAAAGCTGCCGCATTTGCGCGAGGGTCGCAAGAGGAACAGATATTGCCGGTTATTCCAGATACGCCACTACCTCCAGTCCTATCTTCCAAACCACCCCAGCATCATCTTTATTGTCTTTGTTTCATTACAAGCAAGGACGGAATGGTGAAGCCTTGTCCGTGTAACCACGCTACATATCACTTGGGATACGTTGACTGAATCGAGTAACCATCACGATCAAACCTAATTTCCATAGCTCAAATTGGCTAGCTTTCTTCTACTATGTTCAAGTTCACTCCAAATCTGAGATTTTTATCTTCTCCGTCCCTTGTATCTCACTCTTCATCAGGGCTGAGAAGAACATGCCCATCGCGCGTGATACCCTGAGACCAGTAACCGCCAATTTCAAACTGAAATTCTGGGATTCTCTGATACGAAGACAGTAGCCAGAATCCAAAGAGCGGCTTGAAAAGAAGGTCGGCGGCGAGGAAAGCAAGCATCTCGGTGTTTGTCGAAACTACTCCCCACACATGGCCGATCATGAAAATGCTTAACAAGCTGTTAGTAAATCGCTCGGCGTTGGGGAGGATTCTTGATTCTTACTTGTACTGAATAACGAAAAACGCTAGAGCGTATGTGACAAGCCTAGAAAAGGGTCTCTGGAAAGCTGCGCCGCGAGATCTCGCAATCTTCAGACTTTTCAGCCCAATCTGCGAGACAACAAGGGCAAAGAAAACAGAGGTGAAGACTGTCCAGGCAATGCGGCGATCCACGTCCAAGCGATAACGATCCGAGGCGACTGCACCACATGCAAACATGAAGATGTTTGAAATCACACCAATAAAGGTCGTAGCGCCATTCAATCCTGTAACCAAGGAAAGCTGGATGATGACGATCGTAGAAGTGATGAAGAGGTCGAGATACTGTGTGCCAAATGTCTGGCGACAGGCCAGCTTGAGCCCATCTGAGATAGGAATACGCGGGTTGAGAATTTCACAGTTGTATCCCAAGTCGAAAAAAGATACGATTGACATGTAAGAGAGTGCCGATGCTGCAGTCATGATAGACGACAGCAGAAAGATCAGGCGACGGGATGCTGTCTCCTTGCGGCCCATGACGTGGAAGACTATCGATGCAGAGCCCATGACCGCGACCATGACAATGGCAAAGATGAGTGGCGTTGCTCCGACATTATCCTCGGAAATTTCGGGAGCTGGTGGTATGAATATTAGCGTGCGTGTTATTGTTCATAGTGCAGCGTGACATACGGATGGGCTGCCCATAATTGGTGACCAAGATATCCGAAAGTGACACCATTTTTGGTTGTTCCGTTGCTCTGGTAGAGGAAGGTGATGAAACGATGAATAGCCAAGTGGGAAGTTATAAACCGAAACGGCAGATCAATCGGCAGAGTGGTGAGTGAGTGGGCTTTTTGGGAAAGGACGAGATGGGATAGGTTTTAAGCTGCAGAAGAATGAACCTGCCCTGCCAAGAGCGTGTGAGCGTACGTCACCTTGGTTAGAAAACTGCATAACACTAACTCGTTAGTTACATGGAATTGCTTTCTTCGAGCGCAGACATAGGTTGCTAAAAATCAGGCTGCACGCCTTCCAGCTTGTTTAAAATCTTGGCGGCGGAACCATAGGGCGCATTGCTACGGAGTTCACGATGAGCTATGGCGAGAGAGGGTGAGTAAAGAGGCTACTATGGCGTTGTTTCTTAAATACAATAGCATGTTGCATATTTACATTCATACAGCCAGCAGTACGACAAGGAAATAGCTACCGCTTGCCATCATTGTCATGGTTCAAGCTAACAAGGACCCGAGCCTACATATTGGTGGCCTTGCCCCAAGTGGGATCACAGCGAGCCTTACAGCCACCCCCTTGTTGCAAAGCGAGATTTCCCTCACTATGATTGTAAATGGCATTAGTGGTGATGAATGATGTAGCTATCAGAAATTATATCCTTGAGGGTGGTTATTTTTCGTCGGATTGTGTTAGGGATAATATGTGAGGTAGTGGCAGCGTTCTCGTATCTCCGACAGTGAGAGCGCGCCTCAAACCGTCTGATAACTAACCCTCAATGGTCGACTTGCGTCAGGAACATGCGTATAGACTCAGGCCAGGGAAGGAAATGAGATTCCGGACTTGAAATTTTTTTCCTGACAAAAAACTAACTCAATTCCTTTCATCAAAACTTCCCGCGGCTATTTTATTCTATTTTTGGGCATTTTTATTTTGCGTTCCTCCTGCCGTGCACTGTGCAGCCCCGGTGCTCGCTATTCGCTGGCGGCATCGCAGCGGGTCAATACTTAATCCGTCTCACTAACTACCGTCATAATCCGGTCCCAGGTCCATAGCGAACGGGCAAATGCAGCGAAACGCAGCCATGGCTCTCTTGTAACCCTTTGTTTTACACCATGAAAAGCGAATTCACCATGATCAACACCTAAAGCCCTCGGAAGAAAAAAATCGAGAAACGACAACAGCGATTTGTTGCCATGTCTGCAGCGGTCGCTCCGCAGCACCGGCCCAGCGCCCCAAACTGCGCGCCACGACGGGAAACTCGCCAGCCCGACTGGAACTCGTTCTACAAGAATGGCCTGCCCAAGGAGGTCATTGTGATTGAAGACTCACCCGATCCCACAGCCAGCCACGCACCTAGCCGACCGGTGCTCCCGGCTTCAGCCACAGAGAGCGGCCTCTCCAGCGCGAGAAAACGAAAAGTACACGAGCATTCGGAGGCCGATTCTGTCGGGAATGGCACCACGAATGGGTCAAATATCTACCCAAGTCACTCTGAGTCCAACCTCGGTCGGAAGAGGCGAAGAGTAGACGACCAGCCCAGTGGCACCCCAAGTTCTAGCCAAAGTGTGGTGGCTATCAAGAGACCCAGGTACGAGGAATACAAACCTCCTCGTGGCCCCTACAAAAGAACTTTGAACGCCGATATCCGCGTCGTTCATGATGTATGTTACAGAAAACTGCAGAGAAATCGCCCCTTGCCAGCGAGCTTGTTCTCTAACACCAGACAGGAAAAGAGCCACGGGAGTGCCGCCTCTGTCGATGATGCGGACGGCCACTTTATTATTATACCTGAGCAACGTGTCGGACGACAGTGTAAGCAATCATACTTGGCAAAAGTTGAAACTCTCCTAACATGAATTTTGTCTAGATCGAGTCGAGAAACTGCTTGGGCAGGGTACGTTCGGCAAAGTCGTCAAAGCCTACGACATGGTCCGACAAGAACATGTCGCCCTGAAGATCATCCGGTCAATCCAGAAATACCGCGATGCCGCGAGGATCGAACTCCGAGTTCTACAAACCCTACGAAATAACGACCCCGAGAACCGATATCGATGTATTCATCCGCGAGACAGCTTTGACTACAAGGGTCACATTTGCATCACAATGGGCTTGTTGGACTCGAGCATATTCGATTTCCTCAAGGCTAATAACTTTGCTCCCTTTCCCAACAGTCATATCCAAAGCATAGCGCATCAGCTGCTCACTAGCGTTGCTTGTAAGAAACATTCCAACTGCCCTCCACTAGGACCAAAGCTGACATGATTGGATAGTTTTGCATGATCTCAAGCTTGTCCACACAGACTTGAAACCCGAAAATATCCTCCTCCACGATGCCGCATACCAGGCTTTTACTTATAACCGCAAAATTCCTTCCGTCTCCGCGGCAACTTGCCGACAAGTGGCTCAAAGACGAGTGTTGCTGAAGCCCGATATCTGCCTCATTGATTTCGGCTCTGCGACGTTTGAAGATGAGTACCACAGCTCAGTCGTCTCGACAAGGCACTACCGGGCGCCGGAGGTTATCCTAAGCCTGGATTGGTCTTACCCGTGCGACATCTGGAGCATTGGCTGCATTCTCGTGGAGCTATTCACCGGGGACGCCTTGTTCCAAACGCACGAGAATCGAGAACATCTTGCCATGATGGAGGCTGTTTGCGGTCGTCCTATCGACCGTGGCTTGGTGCAAAGAGCGAACAAAGCCTTCAAAACAGCAAAGCCCGGGACCACAAAGTAAGTTTCTTATCATATACAGGCGGTATCTGCCGCGACCAGAGAAAGGCTATTAACGAAATTTACTTTAGCTATTTCAAGCGTCTCAAACTCGAATATCCGATTACAGAGACAACTAGAGCATCGAGGCGGTTCGTGAAGAATATGAAAAAGCTAGAGGTGCGTGATGACTCGTGAGGAAACACAAACATCGGTGACAGCTGCTAACTCTTTCCCAGGAGATTATTCCACCGACCAACCCCTTCCTCTCTACCTTCCTGGATCTTTTGCACAAGATGTTTGCATTCGATCCCGCGAATCGAATCACAGCGAGGGAGGCTCTGCGGCATCCCTGGTTCCAAGAATATACACGTGACGATGGTACCGAGGCGGCAAGACTGCACGCTGAACGTGCCTCTGCTGTAAGATGAGGAGTCTTGCATTCACGGGCGTATGAATACAGATTATACCGCAACCTATATCCCGGTGCACAGGCATGGCCCAGCCAAATGCCGCCCCAAGGAAGCCATAGGCAAGGTCAAGGACTCTATTATCAGCATCAATAGCAGCGCCACAAATTACCACGCCGAAGAGACGCTGCTGTATCTCTCAATGCTATACGTTACTGTCAAGATGCAGCAAGCCACGGCAGCCTCGCCGGTGGATCAATCTTCACGCGAACGACAACCATCCGCGATAGCACGACACCGGACTGGGTCTGAACTGCAACACGGAGTACAATCGAACTCGGCACAAGTATGAGGCTATCGGACAACTCGGCGATGACTATGGCATTCGTTCGGGTCTACGAAGTTGTGAGTCATGGAGGGAGTCTGGGATCGCGTTCAGAATGCGACATTATTTCTAGGAGCATGCACCTAACCCGGGCAAATCGAATCACAGCCAAGGAATAGAAGGCGTGGCGTGCTGCTGGGTATTGAATAAGTCACAGCTGCGCTAATACAGATGGCAGGCATGCCAGCCCATCTTGAGAGTCTTGGCGTAGACCGTTGCAGACAACTGGTAAAGCGAATGGTGGAAAGCGAAATGAGGAACATGGAGTATACATATATACATGACTGCAGCGACTGCTTTTTTTTTCAATATACATGCATTTATGATGAGACGGGCCTCTTATTTCACCAAATACAGCACGGCGTCTTTTTTGTCTTTCATTTATTTTCTGATGGTTCTGAACCAAATTTCGTGCAGGCCATGGTCGGTTTTGAATATCCGTACTTGTTAATAAGCATGCACTTGGAGGACTCGGTGGCGACCGTCCTACAGCTGCAAGGGTGCATGTGAAGACGCCGAGTTATCGTATGAGAGGAGTCGTGGGCCTGTGATTCGAGCGTGCATATTGCTGTCTGCCTGGCTCGCATTCAGCTCATAGCCCGCAAGTAATATAGATGGGAAAACAAAAACAAGAAAGAAGGAAGGAAAATGCTGTGCGACATGGCTGGATCGACCATCTGCGAGCCTAAATACAGGCATATAGGTACATTGCCACATACAGAAGAGGACAGCGCGTCAGCTTAGCCATCCCGCAGTATCCCCCAGCTTTTTTTTTAATCTGCCCTTCTTAATTATGGCCTGTTTCGGATGACCCCCACGATCTCCCGCGGTAGCATAAAAGCCAGCAGGCCAATATTGTATCCAGTTTAGGTCGCGGCGCTGGCCAGTCGGGCATCAGCATATTAGTCTGGCTGCTGGCCACTTGGAGCCACCAGCGTCACCCGGAGCGGTCAGATGGCCACCCACATGCTTGCGCTAGCAGCGGCGGCCGGGGGCGGGCTGCCAACTAAAACGGCAACCTGTCATACATTTCTGTTTGTCGGGACTCGTCCTCGCTAACGCACGCCAGATGCCTTGTTGAGTAAATCTGCATCATCAACACTGGGTACCCGGCCGAGTCCCTGCAGTCTATTCTTCTTCTCCCCTCTTCTGCGCAGCTATCCTAGAAACTCTTCTTCTCCTTTCATTAGCCTTTTCCCCGCAGACTTTTAGAAATCGCCCTCGCCCAACCGGTTTTTCAGCCTGCCGTGGCCAAAGTTTAGAATTGGCCCTCTCAACCACTGTCCAGACCCTCGGCACCCTCCCTCGCTGTGGGTAACGCACGCCCGCCAAAACGTCACCTGGAGGGTCCTCGTCCGCACCGTTGCGATCCAACCTTCTGCACAGTACGGCCTTTTGTTTTGTTGAGGGCATTCATCTCCTACCTTGTCCTTGACAACATGGAGCGCAGCTTGAAACATATATAAAGTTTCCAGATATACTAGCCTCTGTTGCGTACTGCGCGACCCGAGCCCGCCGCTTACCGTCATGGTCGACATCATCCTCCCGAGGAGGGCGCGCGCATCCAGCAGTCCCAAGAAATCGACAGCGTCCTCGCACAAGACGGATGTACCTACCGCTCATCGACAACGCGTACAGACTACCTCCGAGAATAACATTGTTGGAAAGGTCTCGAGGACCATCAAAGGTGCCAATGACCTGCTGCTGTACTGGAAGGATGGCCTGAGCGCGGACGAGAGAGCCCTGCTGCGCAAAAAGGAAGAGCGCAAGCAAGTCCTGACTTTGCGTCTGAAGAGTGTATGTTGTATATGAATGGCTCCATCTTGGTTTCTTGGCCTGTGAGCCGAAAATCTGTGCACTTGCTGACAACCTTGCGTTCAACAGGCCGAAACGTTGAAACACTGGCAAAATGCGGCCGAAGAACTCGACCTTCTCGAAGGCAACGACGAGTGGAAATGCGACTTTTCCGATGGCGACTACAACCCGTGTCTTATCGAAGAACGCCTGACCGCGCTCGAGGAGGCCCGCGCAAACGGCGATATCCTCTCCATGATGCACCTCATTCGAACCGAGCTCTCCCGAGATTTGGGCGGCATGGGCAACGTCGACCTGTACCGCCACTCATACCTGGGCACCAAGAACTTGATTGAGCGCTACGTCGCCTCGGCCCTGCAGACAATCGACGCAGTCGTCATCCACAGCGCCATCACCAACGATATCGAGCCCCGCGATCTGCTCGAGGGTATGCTGCTCTCACGCCAGAGTTTTGGTCGCAGCGCACTGCTGCTGTCAGGTGGTGGCACCTTTGGCATGTCCCATATTGGTGTACTCAAGACGCTGTTCGAGGCCAACCTGCTGCCGCGCATCATTTCTGGTGCCAGTGCCGGGAGCATCGTCTGTGCCGTCATGTGTACCCGCACCGACGAAGAGATTCCCGAACTGATCCGTGACTTCCCGCAGGGCGACCTGGCTGTGTTTGGCACAGAGGAAAGCGACTTTGGAACCTTGAATCATATCCGCCGGCTACTCACCGAGGGCAGCTGGTCTGATATCAAACATCTAAAAAGAGTGATGCGCACCATGATGGGTGACATGACATTCCAGGAGGCATACAACCGAACACGCCGCATTCTCAATATCTGCGTCTCGACGGAATCCATGTACGAACTGCCTCGGCTGCTCAACTACGTCACCGCCCCCAACGTTATGATCTGGTCGGCCGTGACAGCTTCTTGCTCTCTTCCCTTTGTATTTCACTCGTCACCGCTTCTCGTCAAAGACCCCATCACTGGCGAGCATCACCGCTGGAACCCATCACCACAGCACTTTATCGATGGATCTGTCGACAATGACCTTCCAATGACGCGACTGGCCGAAATGTTCAATGTCAATCACTTCATCGTCTCACAGGTCAACCCCCATGTCGTCCCATTTCTGCCGAAAGACGACTACCTACCACCCGACGCCAAAGCACGCAAAACGAAGCAACCACTTCCCAACGAATCAGATTGGCTCAACATGTTCACAACGTTGGCCAGGGATGAGGCCCTGCATCGCCTACAGTTTATGGCCGAGATGGGCATATTCCCTAACTTGATGACGAAATGTCAAAGCATTCTGAGTCAGAAATACTCTGGCGACATTACAATTTTGCCAGAAATTGGATTGACCGAGCTTCCGGGTCTGCTCAGCAACCCGAGCGCCGACTTCATGTTGCGCTCAAGTATCGCAGGCGAGCGGGCAACTTGGCCCAAGCTGAGCCGCATACGGGATCGCTGCGCAATAGAGCTCGCGCTCGACAATGCCGTCCACCGCCTTCGTACCCGAGTAGTCTTCTCCGAGAGCCAAGGCGACCTGCGAAAGCTTGGTGCGGGCATCCCGCAACTGTCAGTCGTCAAAAATGCCAGCATTGCTGGAATCGCTACAGCGGGTTCTGTGCAGCCGAGGCACCGACGCCGCTCCGGCGGATGCCTGCAGAGCCTGGGCGAGCGGTCCAACGCATTTGACGAGAACGTGACCGACGATGACACGGCTGAGGAAGAGCGCCTGGAGATGCGGTCCCGCCGCAGCCGCCCAAACTCACCCGCTGCCGTGCGCAAGCCACGCCTGCACCGCGCCAGCAAGAGCCAGATGAATATCCCGCGGCCCAGCACCGCATTTTCCGCGATCCCTGCTTCGGCGGCCGCGAGCAGCCCATTTGAGGGTTTTGATTTCTCCAAGCCTCTAGATTCGCCGGGCGTGGAAGTGACCGCGGGCATCACGACGCCGTACGTAAGCACATCTGAAGATGAGGCGACGCCGCCGCACAGCTCCTGGCCCCAACAGCATCCGCCCATCGAAGATGTGGAGACGAGCGAGCAGGGTCACTCTAGCGATGCCGACATTGATCAGGCGAGCGAGGAGAGCGACCCGGACCCTTACGACAGCAAATGGGAGTCGCCACCGCCAGAGTACAGCGAGGCGATCAAGCACGACAGCATGTTTGGTCCTGGAGGACGGATTGGAAACGGAGCGTGGGAGTAGTTGTCCTTCTTGTTTATCGTCTTTTTTGTCCATACTATAGATCACCGCGTCTGTCTCAAGGGCGTTTAGAAGAGCCCTTCAGCGGTTGAGCCAGAGGCAGCATGGCCTCGAGGAGCATAGCACCGGAGTTTGCAGCGGCCACTCCTGATGGGATTTTGAACGGCACGCTTTTTGATGAGACTGGAAATATACCTAAATAGAGCAAATACCATCATTTCACTCGGCATAAATGGCTTAATTCGTGTGTTTCAATAAAAACGAGGGAATGTCGCAAAGAATACGGCAGTTCTTACTACGATGCTTTTTGCGAGCAGCTCATAGTGAGTAATTAGCGCCAATCTGGTATAGATCGGGCCGCGTGGCCTAATGGCTAAGGCGCTAGATTTCGGCTACCATTACCGTAATCTCTAGAGATTCCAGGTTCGACTCCTGGCGTGGTCGCTTCTTTTTTACTTTTTGATGCATTTTCTAGTCATTCGTCCTTTTCGACTTTGTTATTGCTGACGCTGTAATTTAACGAAGCGTATAGGACTGTGTTGTGTGGTTTGCGGCTGACAGTTTGTTCAGCCTGCCGTGCTAGTATTTGTTTTAGTATCAACAATAACGTCTGGCAGTCAATGTTTCTACAACGAACCAGGGTGAACAAAATACAAAAGCTACCAAACTCGTCAGAAATGTTCTCTAACGGCAGTTTCGAATCACTTCGTTCTGATATCATATTTTACGTATCCATGTAGATCTCTACGTATCCCACTATGAACACGGCCTACATAGTCGCAACGAGAGTATCCCGTACATCCACCATAAAAGGCGCAGATGTGACTGATGCGAGGTGACGAGTGACGACTCAACTATCTGGCAAGTGCTTGATTACGAATTCATGCTGCCATCGAGGCAAGCTGTTGGTGATTTCTGAGACAATGTGGGCTTGACCATGTAGCATCCGAGAATGTCGCCATTTTGCTGGGCACGCGTCATGGCTGGTGGGATGCGGATCCTTGTGCTGTGGCTGGTTCGAGGTGGACGTGCTCCCGTGGTTGGGCTGCGATGGTTGGTAATTAGCAATGAGTGTACGAGCATGCACTCACGCTCTTCTGTCTTGGAAGAGTTCCTTTGGTCTCGAGAGCGACTTTTTGACTCTAGAGAGCACGATAGTTGTGTCCAAGTCCGAGAACGGAACTGCAGTTCCCCGTGACAACTTTAAACAAGTCGACAGCTCCAAACTGTAAGCATCTTTTTGCGAAAAGCCAGTATCATTTCTGCGTCATTTATAAAGTAGCAAACCTCCTCTTCACGGCACTATTTCGTCTGTACTCCCTGGCTACCCGGAGCTGCAATGTTCTCACTCTCTTTCTTTACAAATCCGGCCCCTCGGTGGTATGCAGGGGTGTAGTTCTCAGGTGGAGTGGGCACCGTCGCCGACCATCCGTCGCCGGACACCTGTAATAACAGCCAAAGTAGCTTTGGTGCACAATAATAAGCCTCGCCACTAGTTTAGCTAGTTACCGGGCTTGGACGACCCCTTCCTCCACTGAGCAGCTTTTTAGCTCGCAGAAGCGCCTATTGCGTCAGAGAGAGCTGGATGGCAAAATCGAGCCACGACGGCCAATGAGGCGGCGTCGCGGGCACGCAATCGATGCACCATGCCCTTTCTGGGGAGGAGAGGGGAGGGGAGGAGGCAGGCAAGCTAGACCCAGGTACATATTTGGGAAAGCTTCAGGAGAGCTTTTTTGTGGAATTTATCACGGTCGAGCTGCTGGGCAATTGATGGGCTGCCCACCCAGCAAGCAACCCTGAGAAGCCCAGCTCGGGAGAAGTGAGGGGGAGGGGTCGGATGGTCGTGGTGGAGGGGGCAACACCAGAACCACCACCCCCAAAAGCTCCACGACTGAGGCTGGCTCTTTTTTTGGCGTGATGTCGCCATGCGCAGCGTTGCCTAGTTGACTTTTTTATTGGATTCTGCGCTCTGCTGTGGTGTGTCTCGGAGCACACCTATGTAGCTAGCGATTAGCAATTTCCACCGCAGAGGTGTATCCTATGAAGCGTATATAAGTCGTGGACGTGGGCCACCCCCCCAAATCTTGAAGCTCCCCTCCTCCCTCCTCTCTCTTCTGTTTCTTCTTCAATCTACTTTTGAATAATCCAATCTTGTTCTTTCTCCTACAAACAACACAAAACCACAAACCAAATTCACAATGGCTGCTCAGACTGCTCCTCTCCGCCTCGGCACCAAGGCCCCCAACTTCCAGGCCGACACCACCAAGGGCAAGATTGACTTCCACGAGTTCATCGGCGACAGCTGGGTCATCCTCTTCTCCCACCCCGAGGACTACACCCCCGTGTGCACCACCGAGCTCGGCGCCTTTGCCAAGCTCGAGCCCGAGTTCACCAAGCGCGGCGTCAAGCTGATTGGCCTCTCCGCCAACACCATCGAGTCTCACGATGGCTGGATCAAGGACATTGCCGAGGTCACCGGCGGCAACGTCAACTTCCCCATCATTGGCGACAAGGAGCGCCAGGTCGCCCTCGCCTACGACATGTAAGTAGCTATACTTTTCTAAAAGTGTTTTTCCTGCAAGGGAGATTCACGCCCAGCTGCTTCTGGGGGAGCTTTCAGAACTCCCGGAGCAGGCTTCTCTTCTTCCCCGCTCGTGCTGCAATGCTGCAGTCAATCACGCAATTATGGCGCAGGAGCTCGTGGAGCTCGCGCTGTTGCGTAAATGCGCCCGTTCAGTTGTTCTGCTCCACACGGCCGCTCGAGCTTTTGCTTGAGCTATAGCCCCAACGCTGGATGGGCTAGCGTGGGAGCTTGCAGGGGGAAGAAGAGTTGAGCCTCAAATCACTAGCAGCTGGCTCTTTACGTCGTTGTCACTGTCACGGCCATACTGACAGATCTCCTTTTCAGGATCGACCACCAGGACGCCACCAATGTCGACTCCAAGGGCATTGCCTTCACCATCCGCTCCGTCTTCTTCATCGACCCCAAGAAGACCATCCGCACCATCCTCTCCTACCCCGCCTCCACCGGCCGCAACGCCGCCGAGGTCCTCCGCATCATCGACTCCCTCCAGACCGGCGACAAGCACCGCGTCACCACCCCCATCAACTGGGTTCCCGGTGACGACGTCATTGTCGCTCCTCCCGTGTCCAACGAGGAGGCCGAGAAGCTCTTCCCCGGCTTCCGCATCGTCAAGCCCTACCTTCGCTTCACCAGCCTCCCCAAGGCTTAAGCGCGAACTCGTGCCGTGCTGAAGCTTCTCTGAGCCTCAACGTGTGCTAGATGCTGTAGTGGGGGCGGGGTAATTGGCTGCCCCCCAACGTTTTGGTGGCTTCGGGAAGCTCAAGCTGCCTTGGCTCGGAGAATGCGATGCGAATAAAAAAAGTCTAATAAAGTAAAATGATACCTCGAAAAAGACAAGGCATGCCGATTGGGTTATTTCAGTCGTCGTTGAGCTTTGGTGGCGAACAGCGATACAGCGGCCGTTGCTTTTTTGATCATGAAAAAATAGCGAAATTTAATGAACAAATATTTACTCTCTCAAAAATGACAACTACCGTGACTGAAATAATCCACCACAATTTTCGCAACAATGTTCTCGTGTGATTAGAGCCCCGTAGCCCTTGCACCACCTCGCTACCGTGACGAGGACGCTGCTGTCATCGCATACCACGGAAAGCATAGGGTAGCACGATCGACATTTAGACCAAAGCTGGTTCACGCACAAGGCAAACAGTGAGCCGTGCCACGCTCCTGCATATACACCAGTTTCAGCCAAGATATGACATGCGCTGGCCTTTTGCGTTTGCGATAGAGAAGTTCTGTGGTATTCAATCATCTCTTATCGCAAATTGTCAATGGCATAACCTTTCCACGAATCGTACCACGCCGTTGTCTGCCAGCTTCCACGCGTCAATAACAAGTGTCATATTGCAGTTATAACGCCCCCATGAGCCAAGACAATCATTAAATGCACGCAAATAAAAAACAAATTACATATGCTGGAGCGGAAGAGAAGCCTACCAGCGCAGTCATAGAAGAAGCAAAATGTGAAAGCGGCCGTTTCTGCGTCATTCGGTTCACATGTTGCATGTGTTGTCTGTCTTTGCTTCAGTGACGCTTTGTACGAGGCAATCTTGACAGCGTCCTGGCAAGTGATACAAACTTGATATGATCCATGGATTTGAATAAAGAAAGAACCGTGCCATAGAGAAGCTTGGCTGAACCTGCGCGGCTCTGGGTCGCTGTTTTGCGACCTGACCGTTTGTTTCCTTGCACAAGGAAACACTTCCCGTAATTTTTGTTTCAGCCCAGGACCAGGGTTCCACGTGCCACAAGTGCCGGAGCTAGAGTGATATTACTGCAAAGGTATATGGAGCTCTGGCGGGCGTGTGTTGTGCTGACAGCGATGGACTACATGCGCCTGTAGTTGCTGTTTGCGCCGATCCGATCTTCTCGACTTGCTGCCATGTATCGTGATGCGAGATTTTTCTGCAATTACCTTTATCCTGTCCATCCAAGTATCAGTTTAGAGACCACATCGAATTTTAGCGGGTGGCTTGTGACGCTGAGCTATTTGGAACCAGACATTGCAGTGTCTTTCCATGACTGGCCACAACTGCCACGCGGCTGCCTACCAATGGCGTAGCTGCCATAAAACAAGGCGATGAGTCGCAGGCGGTGGGTTATAATTAGCTACAGCGCAGGTCCTTGCTAAAACCATCATCCGATGCTTGCAGCGTGAGCTTGTGGGAGGGAGGGGAATACGATGCAGGGGATGGGCTGTCAGCCCATAGCGTTGGCAGCGTGGCCATATTCGTGCAACGTCCACTTGTAGTGGCTTGTTTCTGTTTTGCGCCGACTGGAGCATTGTTGGTATGCGGCTCTGTGATACTAGAAAAACGATTTCTTTTCTGGTATTCTTGAGCGAGAAACGGATGACTTGTCAAGTTGTACGCTGCGGATGGTCTGCAATGCGAGATATTTTGTTTGTTTGCACAGGGAACAAGACCCGGTTTGTAACGGTTGCCTGCCAGCTGCCAGGTACCAAAGGCACGGACAGACATGTCAACACCAAAAACGTCAACCCTTTGCCACTTCAAACGCGCTTGAAGTATTTTTTTTTTTTGAAATTACATCAAATATCAGAGAAGATATATGCGAAAACCAGCGTAGCTTGCGCTATCTATGCTGCCCACCTTGCTCAGACTCCTATTCACTGCTCACGAGCCGGGATACCTAGGCCCCAGCCCACCACCATTCCCTGACAAGCCGCACGGGCTGCAGGGTGTTTCTCTTCCGCTGCGAGTCACGTCTTCGCAACGTCGTCGCAGCCATCTCGACTGTCTGCATCGGCAGGGCATGCCAAATAAAGAACAAGCTCGTAATACAACGGTGCAAACCCCGGCCCGGTGGTTGTTGATCAAGCACGCCAAACGGAGCTAGCTCTCCATCCATCACCCAACGACGACGACGCAGCCCTGGCGCCAGGCTAGGCAAACCCACCAGAGAGCAGCCCGCGGTGCGCTCCAACCCCTCTTCAAACCTCTCTGGCAACTCTCCCAAAGTCTGTGCGGCAAGCCAAAGTCGCCCTTTTCGAGCGCCGCCGACCGACGGTCCTTTGTTACAGACATACACACACCATCCCGCCTTCTTGCGTGTGCCACAAGTTGCTGCCCATCCGTCACCCCCGGTCGTGATAGTTTTCGCTGCTTCGACTCGTGCCCGAACAAGGCCCCTTTGACGTAAGATTTGCTCCTGCGCTACGCCAGTGGCCGCAGAACGGTACGTGCATCGTTGGCTCGCCGCCTCTCCTTGTTTCCTCCACCATCGCCAACTGCTAGGCGTCCCTTTACCGACCGCCTGTCCCTCGACGGCACGAATCCTCCTCGCCCCCCGTGTCATTATCCTTGGCCTTGCAGCCAGTCCTCCCCTTGTCGCATTCGTACGGCCCTCGCCCTGCCCTGCTTCCCTCTCCTGTTGTCATTACACAAGGCGCAAGCACCCATATCCCTGGTCCTCGGCTGCTTGGCCGGGCCCGTCCAACCCCGCTGTCTTAATTCTCACGGACCTGGTATTATCCACGCCGCCGCCGCGCCGCCGCCGTTTCTACACCAAAAGAGATGGACCGACCCAGTCTTGTGCCTAGACCCATCATATTGTCTACCTAGAACCCATATACCCATTCCTTCCCTCAACATTTTACCAGCATTCTTGCTTGTGAGCCATCTTGGTCCCACGCAAGCCCGCCGCTGTGCTACACCCACATACGGAAACCTCTTCCTCTCCTACCTGTACCGCCCCCAATTCCCACCACGAGCTGGAAAATATTGCTTCATCTTCCCGCTCCTGTGCCATGCGATAGAGAACAGCCTCTCTTCAGCTTCTGGATCCGCCTGGTGGCGACGAGGATGCCCACAATGCCGCTCCCAGGCAAGCTGACCATTCCGCAGAGCTTTACCCAGCGGTCTGCCGACGACAACCGATCCGAGCCCGCCGAACAATTATCCTCGTCCGTCGACCGATTCAATCAGGGTGGCTTTAGCTCTGTATATCGCGGTGTGCAGCAGGCGCCATTGTCGCGGGTACCACGGTCGAGCTCTCTCCTGAACCTGAGGAATCCTCCCACTCCGACTTTTGCGCAGTACAGTGACCAATCGCCGTCGCGATATACGCCACCCCAAGACGGCTTCCCACATCCGCAAACGCGGCAGCATGCAAGAAATCTAAGCCTGCAGCATAGTCTCGAAAAACCTCTGCCGCAACCGCCGCCCGACTCGGGTCCCGGCATATCTTCAGCTTCGGCCGCTCCCCTGACGAATGCACCTCACACCGAACCTCTCCCCTCGTTCAGTTTTCCCTCCAGACCGACAGCGCTACAGAGAATGGGCAGTATGGATCCAAACGCCTCTATCAGCTCAAACGCCATGTACGGCGGTCAGGACCAGAACACTGCCGACATTGCCGGTAGCATGAGTAGTGTCAATACCGATGTGCGAGACGGATTTTCTTCGAGACTCAACGGACCGGGTTCTTCAAACGCCTCGCCTGCCATGGGGCAAACCAGAGGATCGGCTGTTGCCGGCCCTTCACAAGGCTCATCTGCCCATCTGTCAGGTCTGATGTGCAACGTACATAGAACCACTGGCCAGGAGCCTCCGCCGCTCGTTGGTGCGACTACAACCATCCTTGGCGATAAATTATACGTCTTCGGCGGTCGAATCCTTTCTCGCAGTCGACCGGCACCACTCACGTCCGATCTGTACGAACTCGATCTTATTCGACGCCACTGGACAAAGCTCGAGACTGGTGGTGAAGTTCCTCCACCGAGATACTTTCACTCAATGTGCGCGCTCGGAGATACCAAGATGGTCTGCTATGGTGGAATGTCACCATCGCCGAACCAGTCTGTGAGCCAAGATCAACAGCAACCTGAGGTCAGCGTCATGTCCGATATTTACATCTACGACGTTTCATCAAAGAAATGGACCTTCATCCCGACCCCCGATGCCCCGCAAGGACGATATGCCCACTGTGCGTGTATCCTACCCTCGGCCGCATCTTTCTCTTCTACACGAGCACCACTGTCCGCCCTGCAACATAACCCATCGTCAGGAAACCCCAACGAAGGTCGTATCGGTATTAACATCGACGGCTCTGGCGGCGCCCAGATGGTCATTGTCGGCGGTCAAGATGGAGCCAATCACTACATTGAACAAATTAGCGTCTTTAATCTTCGAAGCCTGAAATGGGTCTCTACACAGCCCCTAGGGAAGAGTTGTGGTGCGTACCGAAGTGTTGCAGCCCCTCTTCTACCCTCTGTTTCTGCCAAGATTGGAAAAGCGCAGCAATCTGGCATGCAACGCCAGGATGGCATCAGTCAAGAAGCGCGAGAGGCTGGTTCGTCCATGCTCATCTATTCCAACTATAACTTCCTGGATGTAAAGCTCGAGCTGCAAGTACGATCTCCTGATGGCACACTCAGCGAGAAGCCGATGTCTGGTACCTACTCGCCACCCGGACTCCGCTTCCCCAACGGAGGTGTTTTGGATACCCATTTTGTTGTCTCCGGAACTTACCTGACGTCCTCGAAGCAAGAGTACGCTTTATGGGCGCTCGACTTGCGAACACTCACCTGGAGCCGAATCGATGCCGGAGGCAGTGTGTTCAGCCAAGGAAGCTGGAATCGAGGTGTCTTGTGGAACAGAAGAAACACCTTTGTCATTCTTGGAAACCGGAAGCGAAGCTTGGTCGACGACTACAATCACCGCCGCATCAATTTTACCAATGTGTGCATGGTTGAGCTTGAAGCCTTCGGCTTCTTTGATAACCCGCGAAAGACAAGTCCCATGTCGGGTTTCATTTCTGCCAGCAGCCCCTACTCCGGCCCCGGCCTGAGCTTGTCCAGAAAAGCCGGCTATACCGCAGGCGGCCGATTCCATTCTCGGATTAGCGAAGAGCTGGGCGAAAGAGCTTTGGCCATGCGGGAGTTGTCCGACATGGATATTCTCTGCATTGGTGGAGAGAGAATTCCAATTAGTTCCAGAATTGTTGCACGGCGATGGGGCCCTTACTTTGTGCAATTGCTTAGAGAAGGTGCTGCCTCGCAGGACGGCGGAGACGGCATGACACTCCGTTCGGGCCGAGCTGGGAATCCTCTTCGAGCTTCGGCCATGACAATTACTCCTCAGTCTCGATCCGCGACTGAGACGCCGACTTCAACTGCCAGTACATTGGCTCCTTCGAACATGGATGTCTCTAGCGCAGACGGCTCAGCCCTAAGTGGCCACACTGCCAACCAAGGCGAGGATATAAATGCTGCTGCAGTGAATACGGCGCCCACACCGCGCACTCTCCCCCCAAGCACGCGACCGAGGTGTCTTTACCTTCCGCACACCTACTTGACTGTGCAAGCGCTTCTGCACTTCTTATATACCAGCGCGCTGCCTCCAATCTCGTCGCCACTTTGCACTCCCCAGATTCTGTGCTCGTTGCTGCAAATCTCCCGACCATATCGGATCGATGGCCTGCTGGAGGCTGTCGTCGAACGTCTCCACTCACTCCTCGATAGCCGCAACGCGGCGGCCGTCTTTAATGCTACTGCCATGGCTGCTGGTGGTGGCCGCGGCATCGACGGGACTTTGAATCCCAACTTCTTCGTCGATAGACTCGATCCAATCGGATCACCTACTACTTCTGGAGACTTTTCATTGAGCGGATCGACTGCCAACGAGTCCTTCTCGTCTGATTTTACTTCGCGAACCGCCAATCTTAGCATCAACTCTAGTGTTCCAGCAGGCCGCCCCGGCAGCGGAGAACTGTCGGCTTCAGCCAGTGCCAGTGGCTCTGAATGGGGCTCCGAAATGGATGGCAGCGACAGGGAAAATGTGGCTATCTGGAACGGCGAGATGAGCAGCGTTATTGGTCTCCAGAAGCGTGGCCTTCGCGGCCTTATGGAGGGCCGACGACTACGTGAGAGGACTGGCACGGGTGGTGCTGCCACGTTGGCGACCACAAATGCGAATGGTCAGTACATCCAAGGCGGACAGCGGGTTGGACTTGGAATTGGAGGTTCCTAAGCCGAGGAGCGCACAGTGAGTAGAGTTTTAATGATGTTCAAGAGATATGTGTATATAGCGGACCACATGTCGGAGCAGGATAATGAACTGCCACGTATATGTGATTTGGAACGTTGGCATTATAGACGAACAAAAAGTACTTTGAATTACTACAGTCTACAGGAGCTTCACAGCATAAAAAAAGCCAGTCAATGCAAATCAAATGATTTTTTCTAAATTTGAGCAACGTATCTACAGCCATATCCTGTATGCTATTTATGTGAGAGAAGATCAATATTGTCATATGCTGAAATAACCAATGAGAAAGGTCAGCCACAAAAACATGCGCATTTCGTATCACAGCAGCTTTCGCTGCTGCTTGCCACCATCATGATCAGTTTTCTATAGTCTGACGCGGCCTCCTTGCAGTTCCTGCCACTCTTTCTGGCCAAACGGCACGTATGTGTCACCCTGCAGCCAGTACAGCGTGGCACCGTCGTTGAGGGCGTCCGGTTTGACGCCGGCGTTGCGCAGGACGGCCTTTTGCTGCTTGTTCGTGCCCGTGGTCTGCGCGCCGGCAATGTCCCTGACGACACGGAGGAAGAGCGGCACGGCGTACCTGGGCAGGTTGGCGCGGACGTGGTCGGCGAGGCCGCGCAGCGTGTCGGCGTCGGGCGGGTCACGGGCAAAGTTGACGGCGACGCAGCCGGCGCGGCCGTCGTGGTGGGGGAGCTCGACGCCGTAGACGTTGGCCTCGCGGACGGGGCCGTAGGTGCCGACGGCGTGGGCGACCTCGTTGGTGGACACGTTCTCCGACTTCCAGCGGAAGGTGTCGCCGATGCGGTCGTTGAAGGCGAAGCGACCCTCGTCGTCGAGGCTCATGATGTCGCCGGTGCGGTACCAGGCGTCGCCCTTGGCGAAGACGTCGCGCATAATCTTGGACTCGCTGGCCTTTCTGTTGTTGAAGTAGCCCTGGAAGAGGCGCTTGAGGTCGGCCGGGTCGACGCGCGTGATGAACTCGCCGGGCTCGCCGCTGCCGACTCTGCGGCAGAAGCCCGTCGCGGGGTCGCGGAACGGCTTGTCATTTTCGTGGTCGTACTCGACAAAGGCAATGTCGTTGCGCATGGTGAAGCGCCGCAGCGAGCCCATGCGTCCGACGGCACCGGCGCTGAAGTCGTTCTTGGAGAGGTTCCAGGTGGAGCCGGAGCCCTCGGTCGAGCCGTAGAACTCGGCAATGGCCTCGATGCCGAAGCGATCCTTGAACTTGTTCCAGATGTCGGGGCGCAGGCCGTTGCCAATGGCCGCGGTGACGTGGTGCTTCCTGTCGAGGTCCTCGCCCGTGACCGGGTCGAGCTGCGGCGGCGCGGCGAGCAGGTACCGCAGCGTCTCGCCGACGTACTGGATGCCGGTCGCCTTGTGCTGGCGGACCTCCTGCCAGAACGTCTTTGTGGAGAACTTGCGGCCGAGCGCCTGCGTGCTGCCGGCGAGGATGGTGGCGCAAAAGGCGAGCAGGGCGGCGGAGCTGTGGTAGAGGGGCATCGACGTGTACATGATGTCGCCGTAGCCGCGGTCGAGGAGCGAGGACGCAACGGTGCCGCCGCCGATGCACTTGGCCCAGGATACAATGGCGGCCTTGGGCAGGCCGGTCGTGCCGGATGTGTAGATGAGGATGGCCATGTTGGAAAACTCCTCCTCCGTGCGGTCGGCGTCGGGGAAGCGGATAGGGTGGATGCTGGAGGCGGCGGCCTCGACCTCGGGCGTGAAAACGACAAACTCGGTATCCTTGAGGGCGCCGCGGACGTCGTCGGTGACGTTGTGAGCGACGGCCGGGTCGACTATGCAGATCTTGGCCGTGGCGGCGGTGATGCAGTGCGTCAGCGCCTTGCCCGTCAGGTTGTAGTTGATGAAGGCGGGCTTTGCGCCGATGGCCCAGAGACCCCACCAGAGGAACAGGAAGTTGTCCGAGTTTTGGAAATCCATGGCGACAATGTCGCCAGGCTTGATACCGAGGTGCGCGCGCAGGTAGGTGCCGTAGCGGACGACCCTGTCGTAGAACTGGGCGTACGTGTATCGGCGGTCCTCGAAGAGCAGCACGTCGCGGTCGGCGTGGCTCTTGCTCGTGGCCCAGTGCTCGAGCGCGTAGAACAGGTTGAGCTGGTTCCGGCGCACGCCGCGAATGAGACGGAACATGGTCAGCAAGCCAATCTTCTGCAGCTTGAGGTCGTACCACAGCCCGGTCTTTGCGTTGAGGTAGGCGGCGCCGGCGGCGGCAGCCGGGGCCGCGACGGCAAGGGGCACTGCATTCACGACATGTTAGCTTCGTGTGTCACCATTGCGCCCACAAGGACTTTCTGTGATGGGTGCAAGTCGGCGGAGCTTCGTCTTCATACATGGCATATTTTTGGGGGGGCGGTGTTCTTTGTCTTGGTCTGTGAGGGAGGTTCAAGGGCGGAATTCGGAGTTGGTGCTTTCGCGTTAGCCAAAGATGTTGATGCTGCTGCCACTATTGATCGTCGCGGCGCGAGCTACCGAGTACGCTGCAAAGAGACAAAAGCCAAGCCAGAACCTAGGAGCGAGAAAGAGGATTGAGATGTAGAAAGAGAAGTGGTACCGAGGAGCATCTAGTGCTGTCACCAGGCAGGTTGCCGCCTCTTCTATCGTCAGCTCACCCCGTCAGAGAACTGGTCGACCCTAGCCGGCCCGCTCATCAATGCCGCCGCCGATATGGATGCCCGTCATTTTCGACACTGGAGTTGGGTCCGTTGGGGTCCGTGTGTGCTGACCAGCCTCGGCTTGCTGGAAATGTGGGAAAACAGCGGTAGCGTTGCGAGGTTGGTCAGGCCCGGCGCCCCGGACAAGGACCACCAACAGTTCCTGCTAACACGCTAACTAGCTTAACAGGATCGCGCTGCAGCAATGGCGCACCCCGGATTTCCTTGCGCTGGAGACTGGAGTTGTTCGTCTCATCTTGTCGGCGGCTGGCACGCACCTGCTTATGAAGGAAGCTTTATCAACTTTATGGTAGGACCACAACGTCTTCTTCGACCAAGGAAGCGTCTCTGATGCCACGCCCTACAACTCCTCTGTCTCCGCGGAATCTCCATCGTGGCCCGAGGACATCGGGGGATATCATTAGCCCGACCAAGGAGGGAGGGGCACGTAGCGACGACCTGCGCCAGTCAAGATGCCGAACCCTGTCGATTATTGACTCGAGACAGGCTTCCACGGAGTTTTTGGCTAGGCCAAGTTCAGGTGTCCCACCCTGTACCCTATGTCACCTATCCCAGCGTTTGATTACCCCAGATATGGGCGGGAGCGGAGGCTTTCTGCTACCGACCGTAGCCATACCCACCAGGCTGAGCAGGTCGACGAAAATCGAGTCGGTTCCGGTTGAAAGTGAAATCCTACCTAGCAGCCTAATAACTTGCAACCCGCGAGGGTCAGTCTATTGGGAAGTATACACAGGAGCTCTACTCCTTTTCTCGCTTCTGGATGGCCAATTGGCGTGTCGCTAACCAAGTTACTTGTTTGGGCAAGCATTGTGCATATTGCCGGCGCCGCAAGTCATGCGCGCTCCTTCGACGCGGAGCGGGCTTGCTACCAGCACAGGCCAGAGCTCGCATGACGCAATTACGGTTGCGACCACGCTGTTGGATCAGCCACGAGGAAAACCAACGTGGTAAAAATTGTACCTCTCTAATTTTTAAACGGCGACGTGTTGCTCCGTGCGCTGATATTGAGAATTGTGCTTAAATCGTGCAGGAAATAGTTAACGCGACTCAGTGTCATCTCGTGAATAAAAGTGGACGACGAAGGTTTTGCGTCACAACACTTTCCTTTTTCAACACAGTGAAGAAAAACCATTCTTACATTTTATAAACCTCGTCGAGGTAATGATAATCAAAATCGAATCTCTTAAGATACTATGTATTTTATTCAAATATTTCGTCCGACTTTTATAGTAAAGCCGTCTCTCAGGGGCCATAATGCTGGATCGTGACTTGCTGGCGCCGGTGGGAGCGCGCGGGTGGTGGACAGACGCGACGCACAAGAAGTTGAATATTCATCCACTGTAATGGCATGGAAGGATCTTGAGGCGGAATATGCGGTCGGGCGGGTGCCCTAGATGGAACTGAATCCTGGGACTGTTCTGCTCAGGATATAGAAGAAGTCCATCATTAACGGTTAAATCATTGTAGTACAGTAGATTTACTAATCCAACCCCATTATTTTCCTTCTGCATTCTATATTTAAGTGTACATTCAAACTTGAGCGTTGATTCCAGTCGACCGCTGCAAGATGGTAGATCTCGTTTCACTAATTCCACCATTTTCAAATGGCTGTCCCTGCAACAAAAGCAACATCTGGCGATAGTTACATAGTTTCCATTCATGCTGCACTTTATACAATCATTCTCATTATGCCGCCCTTTCGGCGTGCTACGCCGATCACTATTGCACTCCTGCACGGGATCCGTAACGTCCTCTTCCACCTCCTCTTCCCTGGACCCCGCCTCGCAGGCGGAGATGCGTTCTCTCACTTCTCTCAAACATCTCATTGCGCTCCCTCCGCAGCATCACCTCTTCTTCTCTACGCGGCCCTATCCACGGTTCCTCTTATATACAAACATCGTCTGCCGTCCGCCCCTCCACGTCCGCAAGCGTGGCTTCCGCGCCAGTAACCGTTAAGATATCTAGGACCTCTTGGCGGCGCGTGTCGCCCTGCCCTCAGAGTGATGGAACAACAAATTGACCTTTGGCTACTTGGAAGCACACTGGCCGCATTATGGCGTGGTGCAGCGCCGTTTAGCCGTTGCGGTCCCAGACGTTCGAATCCGCGCCCATATCAAGCAGCTATTACATATGATGGGGATTATAATACTACGTGGCGTATATAAGCGGCGTCTAGCCGAGCTAAGAGTCACCAGTATTCAGTTAATTGGTACTAAAGTAGGTCTTTATAATATTAGTAAAAGACTTGGGATACTAGGTCCCATTAGAGAGGATAAGGCCCTTACTCTTATTAAAGAGGAACTCGCCTAATTCATACCTTAGGTTATTTAGTGGTGTAAAGCCGTTATTATCGCGTGTGTTAATGTTGGTACTGAGATCGACGAGGATAGGAATACAATCATCCATTTTCAGCCGGCAGGCATAGTGTAACGCCGTGCACCCGTGTACGTCCTACGTGTCGAGGGCGACACCGGTAGCTATTAGCTTGGTTATGATTTGACTTGCCGCGTCGGCGAACCGCCTGGAGGCATTTAAGATATCGCCGTACTTCTCATCGAACTGGCTGATGTGGCCCCGTAGCGATATCCAGTGGATGGGCGTTCCCCCCTCCTCTGTCACCCCCAGCCAGGCGTCTGCTGGGACGCAGCTGTTGAGAAGCTCTGGGTTTAGGTCAAATATTCCAGTTACTCGCTCGATATCCTGGGCCTTTATGGCGTCTATAATATTAGGCGAGGCGTAGATCTGTTGAGGAGCATCCTCTGAAGCCGCCATTGCGAGAGTTCATGTGAATGAGCTACGGCCTCGAAGGGGCTAGCCTTTTGCGCAGATGAGTTTTGGTTTTATCCCCCTGGCTAGCACAGAGTTACTGACACACAAACAAGATATAGATCTTGCTATATGACTCATTTTTGATTAATTCTTATTGCCTTGGCTTTTTTACCATCTGTTTGTGCTGAATTGGTCTCGCCGCTTTAACTCAGCCCTTAGAGCACCTGCTGATTAAGGAGGCCCACAATTTATCGCTACACGTCAAACGGGCCACGCCGCGTTTGCTCCCTGAAAGAGGCATGTGGCTGCGGTTGGCCAAGGGCATCTCGACAGATCCCAGATTGTCAGTCTCTGATTGCCTTTGAAGATGGCCAAATCAGCGTCTGCAGAGGCACCTGTCTCCTCTGCAGCTTCAGAAAAAAATGGCTATACACCTCCTCCAGCAGAAAAGCCGTCGGACACTCGAAGACGAAGCTACATTGTGTGGTCGTACTGGCTGATAGTGGTATTTCTGGGTCTCCCTATATGGTGGCAGACGACGGCCATTCACCGCGCAAATCTGCCCCTGGATGCGATGAATGAATGGGCGGACGGCAAGGTACACTAGACCAGAGAATTTTGATCTACGTAGATCCTCTGCTGACTCGATTTGCAGGCTTGCCGACCCGTCTTTCCCCTCCAGATTGACATTCGCGCCGATGCGCTCCAAGAGCCCGAGGCGCAACACCTCGTGCGCTTGACACAACACGCTCTCGACGACCTCAACGAGTTTTCCGGCCATCATTTGCGCCTGCAACTAGCCCCCAAAGATGGCGCGCGCGCGCATGCCGGGGCCGAACCCGCCCTAACCATCAACTGCAAGCCTGGCGCTTCAGCGACGTCTTCGCTGAGCCTGGCGCAACCTGTCCTCGACATCACATACACGCCCAGCTCTGCGCCGCAGCTCAACTCGGCGTCCTCGCCTCTCGCAACCTTCATTACCAACGAGCTCCGATCGACCTTTGCCGAGGAGCAGTCCATCATTTCCTACCTCTTGTCCACCTCGTCCATGTCCTCGGGCAGCAGGCCGCTCAGCCTGACACCCGAGGTGGCCGAGGCGCTCTCGAAGCGCACCACCCGATCTCTTCGATACTCGCCGACATATCACCTGACGTTTTCCCTGTTTGCCGACCGGGGGCTGCCCAGCTCATGGGACATCGAAGGCGCTCTGGAGGAATACATAAATCCCATGCTGGAGGTGCTGAAGCCTATTCATAACTTCACAATCGACACCCAGGTTCAGCTCTATGCCACGCCTGGTGACCAATCTGAGGTCCTGAGCAAAGAGACACTGTCATCCTTCATCAATTCGGCCGAGTGGCCGCTCTCCCCCTCAATTGGCGGCGCCCCCACGGTCAACTTTTTACTATACGTTGGAAACCAGACCGTCCGCCTAGACGAATCATCTGATACGTCCCAGTCCTGGATGATCCCGCAGTGGGGTACGGTCTATCTTCTTCCTCTGCCAAAGACAGAAGCTCACGTCTCAGTGCCAACACTGAAGCAACCCATGCTCACGTTCGGCGGCCATCTACTATCTCTACTCGGAACCCCTGTATCCGGCTCTCTTCCGCTTCGTCTTTCTTCACTGACCCGTATTCGCTCCACCGACCTTCTGCTCCGAGCGTCATCTTCTCTTGGCTCTCTAGCTCGTCTGACGGAGAAGCTGCCATCCATCGCTATCCCCGAAAGCGTCGCTCAGGGCGTCGAGACCACACTGCATCACTTACAACAGGCGTGTGCCAACCTCGGCGGTGTTGAGGGCCTGACACATGCGCGCATTGCGGAGCAGGAAGTCGAGCGTGCGTTTTTCGAAAAGAGCATGGTCGGCCAATTATACTTCCCCGACGAACACAAGATTGCAGTCTACCTGCCTCTGCTCGGACCCATTTCGGTACCACTGATTATGGGATTGATAACGGAATTAAAGAGCTGGATTGCCAAGCGCAAGAAGAAGGCCGAGGACGCCAAACAGAAGAAGACACAATAGTGACGATTATAAATTTGCAAGCTGAAATATAATACGAAAAAAAATTGTAATATTATGCACAAAGCTCATAATGACCAAGAGAGGCCATTGTCAAAGCTGATACAATCTATGTACTGCGTCTCACTGTGAAGTGCGTTCTATCTGCATAAATAATACATGGATCGGCTTTATAGGTGCAGGCTGGAGACTAAGTCTCTCATAAGCTTGTCACCAAGGTTCTTGAGGGCCTGGAAGTTGGTCAGGTAATTCTTGCCAATGGCATTGTCGGGCAGCACCGAGTCGTCGCCGGTGAAGAAGATGTCTATGAACGATCAAGTTAGCCTCAAATCATCCCAGATCTGTCAGCAAGGCAAGGGTTCTTACAAGTGACGTCAGCATCGGAATGTCCCTGGCCACCATTGAGGCCTTCGCCCGGGAAGCAGGTGTTGGCCATGAGCCATGAGGCCTCGCCAATTTCCTGAGGCGAGTCGCCGTCGGTATCGCCAAATACACCATAGTAGAGCTTGCCATTGCTGTTTAAGTAATCGTGTTAGGTAGAAACACACGAGTTTGTCTTCAAGTTAGTCTCTTACCAAATAACAGCAACTAGATTGTTACCAGCAAGTTCTTTCTCGTGCTCAGAAGCAAACTTGTTGGGAATGACGACAAACGGGACCTCATAGGCGGCGAGGGCGCCAAAGTCGGTGTGAGTTTCACCGTCATCATTACCCTGCTTATACAGTTAGGATTGGGATTGTTTACTGTTAGCGGTTTTACTGACTTTGCAGTGCGAGTCAATTCCGTCGCAGTCAACATCCATGTCGGCGACAAAAGCATAGGCAGCACCCTGCAGCTCATGTTAGATAGCTGAACAGCCCAACATAGGCCGTGGTCTCACCTTTGAAAGATTGGCCCAGTCACTGTGGATAGTAGCCTTCTTGTGGTTATCGTTGCTGAGAATATACGAGGCATCCTTGGGAGTCTTGGACATCTTGGAGACGGCAGAGGCAATCTTGCTGATGGGAAGGGACGAGTCACCCGAGAACCAATCTCCAGGAGGTCCGGCATTTGGCTTGTTGTACTTGGAACCGTCGACGTTTGTGGGAACCGAGGCTCTGATAGGACCAGCGGCGGCAGCAATGCCGCTGAGCGCAGCAAGAGATGCAATAGACTTGACAAGCATGGTGATGGTGATTTGAGTTTGGGTTATGATGTGTTCGTGTTGTGACGTGCTTGTCGTATTGATTTCTTTTGTGAAGCGACGATGGCAGCTATTTATGGTCGAAACCTAGCGAGACCTAGAGACCAGACTGTCCGACGGGCAATTGATCTTACTGCAACAGTCAAACTGCGACGCTATCGAGAACAGGCAAGTGTATGTCACTGGTGATACTCTATAGTCGGTATAGTCCGGCCCGGGTTGGCTGCTGTGGATACAATTTTGACCCTTTCGTGTAATTTTCTTCTGGAAGTCGTCTCATTCGGAACCTTCCGTTACCAAAATGTTCCAAATCAGGCCACCAAAGCGAGGAGTGATTACTGACGCCGTGGCCGAGTATCCGAGGGGGCCAGGAGTTGTCCGGGCCATGTTAGCCGTGCACGTTTTCCCAGCCCTAGTCATTACGGATGAGCGATCGAATTGGGGTAGATCTACTCTCCATTCGTGCGGCCGTAAGGAGAGGATGCCGAATTCCTGATTGAGAGCCCCAGTCTAATATCGATATTTGTAGTTGGTTATTCCACCAATGAGAATAATCTACTCGTTTATTTGCGCGCGTTGCGAGTGTCTCTTGTCAGCTCGGTCAGATGAGGCTGCGACTAGGCCACCGATTGAAGAGACTTTGCAAGATTAGCGCAAACAAGGCACCTCGCGTTGCATTTCCGCATCCGTTTCATTTTACAGAAAACGAGATATAAAGCAGTGTAAATCTCTGGTTCTGGTCCAGACAAGCGCCCGTTGAGCGGAGTTACTATTTCCTCAGGCTATTCAGCTTGGTAGGCTGGTGCAGGGATGTGCAGGGTCCAGCTGCATGTCAGCTTGTGAACACCACCAATGTAAGACTAGCTCCGGCCCCTGCATCGTAGGAGCGAGTGTACGAGCACTGCCCAGTCATGATGATTGGGGAATGAAGATGCGAAAGGGTGGAAACTATTGGAAATGATGACACTTGCCTTCGTGTGCCACGTTCAAAACCTTTGTCGGCGCCACTTCACTTTTACCACACCGAGCTTCGATGTATTTTTTTTTCTGGTTGAGAGGCAGTGTGTCTATGGTAAGTGCGCGCAGTTGACATCTGGAGGTGCACAAAGAATAACTCGTGTATAGTTTGAGCGATGATATGTATTGACTGTAATAGACTGTCGTAATGGCTATTCTACCATATTTGGACCTGAGCTAGGAGGGATATCCCATGTCACAACATCATTTGCTTGTCTGAGTCTTGTTTGAAGCAAAGATGTACATGTGAGAGCGTTGCGGGAATTTAGAGAGAATATGGGCTGTATTCGCCGGGACCTCGGGTGCTGCCACCGCCGCAGCCATCGCATGCGCGAGCCCAGCGGCGGGGTCGACAGACAAGAGCATTTGGACAATTGTCGGTTTCGCACTGACTCTCGCAGGTTCCGATGACGAGAGAGCGGCCAGCGACGTACGCGCATGGCTCAGCTGTGCGGTAACGTCGTGTAAGTATGATCAAGTCCGGTTTTCAAGAAGGGCAAGGTGCACGTACCAGGCCAAGCATTGCGGCAGGCCTCAATATGCGGCCATGCTGCAGCAAAGGTCGACAAAGCAGCAAAAACGAGAGCGCGATCGAAAAGCCTGCTGAAATGTTACAAAAAAGAGCCTCGGGAACGGCGTGGACGGCTAGAGAGCACTGACATTTTGACGGGAGATGCAGACGTGTATACTACACCGATACTATTGACTCGATAGATGAAATAGAAGAAGAAATCAACCTGAAAGCTGAAGAATTAGAATCAAGCTGAAGAACATTCGAGGCCTTTATAGCCACTGCAGCGAGAATACTCCGCGGAGAAGAAGACGCGTAAACGACAGTACGTAGCATGCCCTTTCACGCTCCAAGAAATGATAACTGGAGACAATTGGTCTAGATTCAACGCTTTCAGCTTATCAAGAAGCATGCAGTTTGCGTTGTTTCTGCATGATGCCTTGTCGATGGCACGCTGCAGTTCACGAGTGGCTGCGTTTGTGGCTGGCTGATTGGTGAACCCTCCCCCCACTGATGCATCTCATACGTCGAGTTCAGCTCTTGACATGTTATGTCCTCTTTGAGGGTTGCATACTATTTTAAGCATGTCTCGTTTCTATCATTGATTCTCTTCCGGGTTTTTTCCCGCGTAATCGGACATTGATGTAACGGTTTTGACAGGAGCATACACTCCGAACAGCCCCGATGCATGGCATACCTCGACTTACATCGGGGGTGCCGACGCCCGCAAAGGTAGGAGAGTACTACATACAGAGCTAGCTGTGTCTGTAGCTTAATGAGGGTTGGACCCTGTTTTCGCTTTTGGGCGAATCATGTTATATTCGTGTGTGCGGGACAAGGGCTGCACTACGACAAGGGCTGCGAAGAGACAAGCCGCGCACGAATGAATGATGCCAATATAAATTATACGGGAAGACTCCCGAGGCACAAGATCCTTCGGAGATAAATCTCTTTGCTGACGTACTACTCACAGTGTCGTTAGGCAAGTGCACCGGTTCACAGCCCCGATTCTCTCCTGCGAGGCCTTATGCTACGTAGTGACCGTCCTCTTTGCTGTACGGCAGCACATTGACCTGTAAATGTGCCACTTTTTCATTTAGTAGGGCACCTAAATGATAGAATTCTCTGTCGGACGATTCTGTTGCATTACTCCTTATTAAACTCCAGTATTTGGAATTGAGCTCGTCACTCAGTGTTCCCTGCGCGATAAACGCTGTTTTTTTATATTTAAACACCTCAATATCTGCGCAAGTCAGGTATTCCAAGGCAGTTTAGGGATCCAAAACTCGTGTAGTTCCCCTCTTGTCGGGTGTCGGCATTATTTTCAAGCTTTCAGCACCGTTTCCTACCATTGATGGCGATATTGCTGCGGTTGTTCTAGTCTTAGTTTAGAAGACCCAGGGTTCTTGGCTGAAGCAACTCATTCGGAGTTAAAGGAAACTTTGTACAATCTTGGTGCTGCAGACTAGCCGTCGCGGTGGTAGTTAGATGTGCGCAGTTACATTGCTGGATCCCTGAAGAGACAGATTGGTCGACAACATTTTTCACTTCCAACGGCTTGTGGCCAAAGCCGACTCACGGTATAACACTGGCGACGGTCTTTTATTTGAGACTAAAAGGGGGTAAACCCGTCGCAAAATGTCTATTCACTGACCTGAGACAGTTTCTACTACGCATTGCGTCGTGGCGAGTTGTCGAAGCCAGCGATGCCACCAATAGTTGCTCTAGGGTGAGCTGCGCACGACTGGGCATCGCGCACGACTGGGCATAGCGCACGACTGGGCATAGCGCACGACTGGGCATAGCGCACGACTGGGCATAGCGCACGGCTCGGCATGTGATGAAACGAATGCTGAGAATTGCTATGCACGGTGGATGGTATAAATTATGCTAGATTTTCAGCATGCGCATATTTAGTTTCCTTTCGTATGTGTTCTAGCGGTATTCCCTTTGCAACTTATACGCTGCTTTGGCCGTTGAGCCCACTTACCACGTGTGGGACGCCAACGCTGCAATGACGACTTCACCGCGCAAGCCATCCTTGTCGGATAGCTGCGGGTTTTCCCTTTCTGCATCCTCGCCGCGGCCACACACGCCGCAAAATGCCTCTGCAAAAATGCTGCCCGAGCCCGCGCTGACACTCACAATCCCCAGCGTCCACGACGGGCTACCTCTCGACTGCCGCATCTACCATCCTGCGTCGCTGCGAGCCATCTCGCGCGCGCCGCCGTGGAAAAAGCATGCGGCTGTGCTCGCGCACCCGTACGCGCCGCTGGGCGGCAGCTACGACGACCCGGTGGTCGAGATTGTCGGGGCCAAAATATTAGAACAAGGCTACCTGCTGGCAACGTTTAATTTTCGGTACGTACTTGGCAATGGCGTGCATCGTCAATTTGTCAATGAACGCTCTGCGCAGCGATTGAAACCGTCTAGCTAACTGGTTCGTTAGCGGAGCAGGCCACTCGGCTGGCAAGACATCATGGACGTCGAAAGCAGAGCGATATGATTTTCAGAGCCTCATTGCATTTTTAGCATATTACATTCACCATCTCGAGCCGTTCAAAAACGCCATCGAGGGTGCGGTCGAGGAAGACGAACGGCCAACCAGTGCAGCCCTCGATGAGGTCATGGACGAGAAGTCCATCGATCAGCCGGAGCGAAGCAACGTGTTGTTGATCGGCGGCTACTCGTACGGATCGCTCATCACCGCCCAGCTGCCACCGCTGGAAACAATTCTCGAGCCATTTGCCTCTCCGCCGAGCGGATCCAACGAGGCGCAAATACGCCTGCGCGCCGCCAGCCTGGCGGAGCAGCAGAACACGCTCATCAGGCTGACCCGACAGGCCCTCCGCGAGATCAGCTCCAAGGGGCGGTCAGCCGAGCGCGGTGTCCGTGTCGGCGGCAGCGAGGGCTACACGAGCCCGCGGCGAAGCGTGGACGGCCGCCGAAGTATATCCCGCGAGCTTGACGAGAAGCTGCACGAGCTTCTCGCCAAGGCAAGGTCGAATCTGGCCGAGAAGCGCCCTTTGCGTCATCAGAAGAGTGTATCTGCAGGTACGCTACCAAACGTGCCAGAAGAGCACGACAAGGGCAACGGCGGCGGCGGCGACGACGACGACGACGACGATGATGACGGCAATGGGCCGCTCGCTGTCAAGAAGCAGCGTAAGCCAGGCCCGGCAGAAGGCCGACTGCCTCGGCTGGAGGACTTTGCGCCGCCCCAGCCGGCCTACTTGCTCATGTCGCCGATTCCGGGACTCGCTTCGCACCTGGTAACGATGAAGCTCCTGCCCAACGCGCTCTCGCGCGCGCGCCGGCCAGAGGAGGACCCCGCCGAGGCCAAGCTGGTGCTGAACCCGACGCTGGCAGTCTACGGCGACGGCGACATGTTCGTGCTGCCCTACAAGGCGCGTGAATGGGTGGCTAGGCTGTCGGGCGCCGAGGAGTCCAAGTTTCAAGGTGTCGAGGTGTCGACGGCCGGTCACTTCTGGGCAGAGGAAGGGGTCTTGGAGAAGCTCCTCCAGCTGGTGGAGGACTTTGTGCACGGGCTGGCTCTCAACGAGGAGGATGTGGCAGATGGTGCACTGGAAGTTGAGGAATCGATGGACCAGGATTAATTGGGCATGCGCCTGTTATTAAAGCCGTGATGAGAAATATATATATATGCATCAATCGAATCAGGTCAAAGTGCTGCTAATTAGAGAGCACACAGAGGGACGCGATCTACCACTTTACCAGCTAGTTACCAGACTCGGCGTTTACCTGGCCCCATCTCTGGGAAGCAGTCTTCACACAGGGATCGTATTTCACAAATGCCGTATTTTCAACGAGATATTTATCAAGCTCATCAGAGGCGTCGTCACCATTAGCGCCATAGCTCGCGTAGGCTATGGCTCGCTATAGGGGCAGTGGACACGGCCGTGCTCCGGGATCAAGCGTGATGCCGGTGGCTATTGGTGCCCCGCCCGGAGTAAGTCACGGCGCTACAACCGGCCGTTCTCGGTGCCAAACCAGGCATTCTTCTTTCTTAATATTTGTCTTTCGAATAGATTAGAAATGTTTGGAGCATTAATCTAGGAGTACTGGCCGACCGTGATATTAAATGCCATGTCTCACTCTCTCCGTCACCTTCTCTCTTGTTTGCATCAACATGTCAGCGTTCCGCCTGGCCGAAGGAGCTCTTTGCAGTTGATACTGAAGAATCTGACAGATTCGAGTTTTTAGAGACGCATTTAGATGACTGGAAAGAAGCCATATGACCTTCATGGCAAGCATCTCGCCAAAGGAAGGGCAGCTATGTGATGTATCGATAGATCGAGCCAAGGCGTCCTAGAATAGCTAATAGTATTGACTATATGGATCTAGCTTGGGCACACCGGTGATGATGATAGTAAACGGCGATAAAAGCTGGAAAATGGCATTTTTCGCTTCGCCATGACAGGTCGTCTAGCGAGACATTGAGCTGCTGAGATCTAAGCCCAATGTCCCGAGACAGTTCAAAGGCGGCATTATCCTTGCCATGACTAGCCTAGCAAGGCCAAACACTTTTCGCGCCTTCTGCTTCTTGTCAATCAAAAGTCTGTTTGTTCTCCTCGCTAGCTATCTAATGGAGCTGTCCTGTAACAACGGGTGAAACCGTGTTGAAAGAGCTCGGTATTCGGAGACCCAACATCACGAGAAGCAAGAAAAGAATTCCTGGTCCGATATAGGACCGCGGGGTCAAGATGATACCCCAGACCAAAAGCTCGTCGCAAAAGATGGCCATTGGTTCCCGCGCTCCGATACAAGAGTTTTGGAGGAGATTTCCAACGCCCACACCCCAACGCCACCACCACCTTTGCGGACTACGCGGGCGACCGAGACAAAAGCCTTGGGGGAGTGGAACTCAGTAGCCTAACAAGTGACGCTAAATGTAAATTCACTCCTTGGACGACCCCCAACCCACTGGTCGCTGCGGTGCCGATGCAGATGCGCCCCGTCCATGCAGTATTGTAATCTGGTGTGGGCTCCTGGTGGGTTCGGGGCCGCGGACAGCCGGGGCAGCCCAAGCCTGGCACCAGCTTGGAAGCTGCATCCGCCAAGCTCAAGATAAACTAGCCCGTCTTTTTTTTTTTTTTTTTTTTTTTTTTTTTTT
>JARDXD010000464.1:0-12923 GCA_029218145.1 Aphanocladium album
CAACAACACGAGAATCAGTACAGGCACGGTGCATCAGCTGCCACTGGTCACCGCGCTGGCTGTCGGGGAATCCAAATAAAAGTGTTAACCTTGTCGCCCGTACCAGCCATTATTAGCATCTGAAACAGGCTACTGACAAGAGTCTGATAGCAGGGCTTGGCTTGCTATAGCGCCAATGGATCCGTGAGGGGCGGAGTGGCTGGTATGACGCTGTCGACGGCCAAGTTTTTGTTATGAAAAGAGTGGGTTATGACGAACCTATAAATCTTCTCGCGACAGAACAGCGACCGTTTCAATGGGCACCGACTAATTAAATGCAATTGCTGGACTTCACTGAAGCTTGTAGCGGTGTCGTAGACGTGCTTCAGGATGCACTTTCGCGCGCAGGTCGGAGCAATATGTGGTTCCCTGCACTACCAGTCGCTTCTGATCATAGCCTGGATGTAACGCTGGCGAATCGAGGACTCGCTGAGAACTCCCAAGTATCTCCTCTGCGTTCGCCACAGAAAGAAATGAAGGTCATTAGATGCTATGATATCGGGTGATTTTCACAGGGCAATGGCCGTTTCATCCTTGTCCATTGGCCAACCGGATTGCCACATTTACTCGACGTCATCGGCTCGAGCCCGAATAGTACGCATTATTCGGGCACAGCCCGTCCATTGCCCATGACTGCTGAGCGACATCGAACCGGACTGGATTCTAGCTGTGCTGGCTTCTGCGTGTAAATTATCTTTGCAGGTTAAACCCTCGCGGCAAGACCTGCAACCAAGGAGCCCCCGTCAATTTTGAGCCAGGGTGCGGAAAACCAAGAGGAGCCAGTGCTGCATTGTTGTTCAAGCGGTGAACAAATATTATACCAACAATGTGATTGCCTTAGATGCTGCACTTGGTGGGCAAGAACTACGGTAGACTCTTACCAATGTCTCACGAGTTGTAATAACTTTCCTTGACAAGTTCCCGCTATCTGTCTTTACTCGTTTTGTGTGACGAAATACTGTCCCGTGACAGTCGCGTAACAATGAAAGTAGCAACACACCATAGATGGAAGCCTGTCTCCGTTTCTCGTCTGATTTCTCTATCTACCCTTCACCTGTGCGATCGAATGGGAAATACAGCTCTTCGATTGTAATGAATTTGCTATTGTACACAGCCGCTCGGCCATCGCTAGATCGCTTGTCTGCTAACAACGCAATGGCAACCCTTGCTAGCATTGATAGTAGCTCGACACACTCGCGCATTTCACTTCTTTGGGTGTACCAGAACTTTAATTCAAACTACCAAAAGAAGGTGGCGTCCTGGACAAGCTTCTAACTCCGTAGTATTCCTCCTTCTCTGACCCTGGTGCGTATTTTATGCTGATCCACAGCTTGCTGCAACTGTGGCTCGTATACATGTAGGTATTATTGCCGCGTAGATTATGAAGGAATTGAGAACTCATAAGTCTATATAGCTCTTGTCTCGGTGACCTCTCCATTAATTCTGCGGAAGCGGTCCCCAATGTGAGAACAGAAAGGTAGTTGATGGGAGATGGTCCTTCGTTGGATGAATCAAATTCTCGTCATCGACAGTCTATACGAGCACAAGTGAATGGAAGAAACTGACGTAATATGGACATTTAATTATATACAATTGTCTATGTACAACGTCCTCTTCGTATTATCTCTTTATCTGTAGCCGGAGCAGACGTCCTGGTAGACGTTGTGCTCAAGGCCGGCAGCGTCTGTGGGGACATAGTTGAGATAAGTGGCATGAGAGTAGGTCCAGCGAGGATCATTGAGCTCAGTCTTCCAAGTCCAGAAAACCCAGCCAGACATGCCAGGGGATTCATAGAGCTGCTGCTGAGCAGTGAACCACTTCTTGAAGAAGCCAGCATCGTGCCAGTCCACGTTGGAAGTCATGCTCCATTCGCCGGTGATGTCGAAGCTCTCACCACCAACAACACGAGAATCAGTACAGGCACGGTGCATCAGCTGCCACTGGTCACCGCGCTGGCTGTCGGGGAATCCAAAGCTGATGTAGTTGTGGTCGTCAAAGCCAACGTGAGGGTCGTTGGCGACGGTGCTGGTGTCACGGGCGCTGCCAGAGTCCCACTTGGCGGACATGAACTGGACGTGGAGCTTCTTGTCGTCGGAAATGCCAAGCTCGGCCTCGACGTCACGGACAGCCTTGAGGGCGGCGGGGTAGTACTTCTGAATCAGGCCGGGATCCTCACCGGGGGCGGGGTACCGGTTGTTGTCGTGTCGGGAGACGGGCTCGTTGAGAACCTCGATCATACCAACACTGCGGTAGGCGTTGTTGGTGTGGATTCGGCGGGCCATCCAGGACATCCATCGTTGAGCGCGACCAAAGTTGTTATCGTTGTAGAAGCCGGCGGGGTGGTTGTTCTGGCCAGTGAAGGGGTCCTCCTGCTGGCCACCAGGAGCGCCGTGGAAGTCGATGATAACGTAGATGCCAAGGTCAGCAGCCTTGGCGACAACTCTGTCGAGGTATGGCAGCATGCGGTTGCCGTCGGCGAACGGCTCGCTGTTCTTGTCCACAATATCTTCATACGACCAGTAGCCGATGGGGATTCGGATAGTGTTCAGACCAACATCGTGGACCGACTGAACGGTGGCCTCGTTGATCCAGTCTCTCCAGTGGTTCTCGAAACGGCGATTGCCTTCCTCGCGGTTGCCACCGGAGTAGTGATCCTTCATGCAGTCGAACTCAGACGCAGATCCGGCGCAGCCCATGACGTTGTCCCACTCGTTTATCATCATCCAGCGCTCGCCGACGAGCCAGCCTTTGTCATCCTGTCAGTGTCTCGCCTCCAAGCAACGCCAAGTATCACTTACCACCAAAGTTGACGCCGCGAATCTTGTTGATACCGTTGGGCAGGCTGGGCTTGAAGCGCTTTCCGAGCTGCTCAAAACGAGCCGTCATGTTGAAAGCGGCCAGGTCGCGATCCTCAGGCCGCCAGGCCTGAGCGATACCAGCGAGCAGTGCAGGGGCGATCACAGAGAACTTCATTTTGAAATAGATAACGCGATGCAGCTTACTTTCATCCCGTCATGCAGGTGTGACGGCCGCGAAGCTTGTCTTTATAGTTGCTATTTGTTTCCCACTTGGTACAATGCCGACTCTGAGAGCCTCCGGCCCCGAAAAAGCAAGAGCTTGCGCCCACATGCTGTGGACGGGCCGATTACGGGGTGTGATACAAGCAAGGAAATAGGCAGGCATTGTAAACTAGATGGCGGGTGAGACGAAATGGGGTTGGTGGTGGAAGTAATATTTTAGATCAGCAACCCAGCCAGGTGCTTGGTGGAGGCACGCTGCGCTGTCCAACAGTATACTCTCACAGCTACCATGTGGATACGAAATAGCTTCGGGGGACGTCGGCGGTGCTGGCATCTATTTAAGAGATGGTCAACTCCACCGCATACATACAAGTAGGATGATGTCCGCCTCGGTACTTCACTCACTGGGGAAATTGCGGGCTCATGCTAGTTCTGTGATGCTACCTCCAGGCTTGAAGAGCAAGCTACTAAAGCAAGCCCCGTTTCAAGATGCGCCGCGCCTTTGGGTAATTCGTGTAGAGGTCGCGAAAACAGAAATAGCATCATCTTCGACGCGGAATTGATTCAAATATGACATTAGAGCGCTAAGTCTGTCTCCCATCAAAGCCTTGTTCTGCCCTGCAGATGGGTCGCGATCTCAATTTCACGATTTGTCGCTCTTCCTTGCCTGTTTGAACGCTTTGCACCTGGGTAATCCCGGCTGGAGCACTAATGCGGATGCAAGATTCAGTGCCTAGGCCGGGGAGCCTTGCGGCTTACAAGGGCGGGCCATCGGGCATTTTCGTAAAAGGCTAGTCAGTCGTCGTCTATTGTTACTCAGCTGTACGCATGCAGGGGACAACCGATATGAGGTTAATCGATGGTTCGAAAATATAGTTTCTTCGCCTGTCATGTTTGCGCATCGCGGCTAGGATTGGGCGGAGTATTTAAACTTTTCGCTGCTCTCCGGCTTGGTGGCGACTCATGTCAGGCCACAAGCACGCCAGAAGCAGGAGATGTTGGCAGCCAAACCACGCCATATCGGAACCTACAGGAGTTACGATATCGTTGGATTTTGTCGACATTCTGCAATATAAAACTGAATAGTTCTCTCTCGTAGATCATAGATGTTCTGTAAATCAATCAAGATCACATTAAACAAGTACAACTCAAGAAACAACAAAACATCACCAGCCCTACAATTCGCCGCACTATGTCTGCCCCAGTTAGAGCTGCTACTAGCGCTATTACGCGCACTTACCCCCGAGGCCTTCCCATGCTGATGGCTGGCACATCCGGTATGCTTATTTCAAGTAATACAATTGTCTAATACACACTAACTCAATATAGTTCTCGTCGTCGGCGCCTATGTCAAGTCTCAGCTGACTACCCAGTCAAACACGATGGATCGCTTCTTCGCTACATACAATACTCCGGAAAGCGAAGCCTCTCGACGCAAAACCTTCGAAGGCTTTCCTGATACGCGATCGAACATGCTCAACTTCCTGAGCTGGAAATAGAACGATATTCTCGGACAATTTCAAATATCTTTCTTCCGTACTTTTATCGTCATTGGTTGCTATTTTTATATTTGCATCAGTTTTACATGAGCGTGGATTGGGAAAATGAGAGTTGACTCTCCAAACTGGAAACCATATTCCAGAAATGAACCAGCGAGTCCATAAATATATAGATAAACATATCGAAGAGACCGTTTTTACAACCAGATTAATTCCCTGTTGAAAAGGTGCATATCGACGGTGATTCGCCACGCTGTCACGAGTGATGGACTCACTACTGAGCAAAAAAACGGGTGCAGTGGTACAGGTAATTCGCATCACGTTCTGGCAACTTAGTTGATCACAAAGTGAGTGACCTCATTCTTGAATGAGGTTGCCGATCTCTAAACTGCTGTCTTGCCTTGGGTATCGGTTGGGTGCTGCCCGATTTCGACAGGGTCGCTTGCCGAGACAATGTTTTGCTTCAACTATCTTGACTGGGCTAGGCAAACTATAGCTATCGGGATAGCGATTTGATTCAAGAGTTCTATTCTATGACCATTGATTTGTTGCCCTAAATATTGCGAAATCTTGTCCTTTGTCGTCGGCAGTTGCACTGATGATTATGATTCGGCCAATACGGTCTGCTTGTCGCGAGCGACAGGTCATTCTTTTGTTGGAGGACCGCATTTTTCGTGCGCATTCGATATGTGATCATGGAGCTCGTTTGGCACAACGCAATATAAACAGCGTTGCGATCATCACAAAATCATAATTTTGTGCCTCGTTGTATAATCCCTGCATTGAGTTGTGCCTGTTTCATATCAGCCCATATGCATGGGGTCTGCGGCCGTCCGCTTTTGTACGTATATTTGCCGGCCACGGCAAATGTGTGATTCGGGACAATTTGCCCGAATCACATGACTTGGTATTTGATGGCCTATCATCTTTTCGATTTCCATTGATAGAGAGCAGCGCATATCAGCCTTGCAATATATCCGCGCGAGCGTGTGTAGCGGCCCGTGTTACCCACAGAGGCGATCTGACAACGGTTAGCGGAGATACGCCTATCTCGCCGTTGGGTCGCCATCCGCGGACAGTCGCCTCATCCGATCCGCCTCATCCAGATTTCGCGTATTTATTAGTAAGTTGATCTCACCTCCTTCTCAGGCAGCATGGCACCTGCAGCGCTGCTGCAGAGCGCTGCTGCTGCAAGCCCTACCGATTGGAGGGAGAGGTACGAACAGCGCAGAGAGGAGTATGTGCAGTCAATCAGTTTGCGGGACGTCTGCGCGCTTGCCTCATATTATCGAAATAATGAAAGCTGCGTTGAGTTCCGTGAGCCGAGGCGGGGAAGCTATAATGTTTGCTTTTTTCTGGAATTTCCGAAAGACCACACGAGATGGGTGGTGAGGTTTCCTCTTGCACCCGTACTGCAAGCCGTGCAGCACAAACTGGATTGCGAGATTGCAACAATGGAGTAGGTTTTGATAGCGGCAATTGCATGCATTATATAATTGCTTACGTATTCCTAGATTCGTCGCTTCCAGAACAAGCATTGCTATCCCGCGGATACATGCCCATGGCTATTCCGGCGAGCGGAAGCCTAGCAACCCGACTGGAAAGTATTTCATAATACTTGACTATATTTCCGGGGAACCATTAAGTCAGGCACTACTTTCAGATACTACAAGCGAGAATCGGGATCGATTTTTTGCGCATCTTGCCGACTTTTACTCGCAAATGCGCGGCTTAGAGTTTGATGCAGCTGGTGCTCTTGAGCTTGGGGCAGACTGCATGTTCAAAATCACTGCTCCGGTTTGCATGGACATTGCAGCTATGGGCATGCGCAGAAACGAATCATCTATTCAATTCACTGCAACGACGACTATCAAAAGTTATGCGAGCCAGCTCTACGCACTTCTCCTTCGAAGAGCGGCAGATCCAATTCCAGAAATGAGCCGGTATGATGTGGAGTATCTCGTATTTGCACTGCAGGATTTCGAGCAACGAATGCAGCAGTTTGTGTCCTCCGGTACAAGACACAAATTTGTTTTGATGCATGGCGATTTGCAGCCATCCAATATCATTCTGGGTGAAGATTTCAGCATCAAAGGCATCATCGACTGGGAGTGGGCGGGGACTGTGCCAGCTCCGTTCTTTGTCCCTCCGCTCTGGCTTGGGAAAAACATTGCACCAGTTTCCAACGACGTCGGCTTTGGAGAATCCTTTTCCAGAATTCGCAGAGCTCTCGTGTCAAGCGGCTCCAGGCTGGCGCGGGAGTGGCCAGAAGATATGCACACTTCGGCAGACTACTTCCTCCCTGCAGCGCTTCTCAACCAACATTTCTTCATGACCATATACTACACGCATCTTTTCCCGCGTTATTTTCCCAATGAGAAGCAGCATATCAAGGTCCGACAGTTTTTCGACAGTGATGGTCCGGACGGGGTCTACAATCGCCGAGTCAACAGCCTCATTTGGGCGAGTGGACGAGCAAACGGGGCTTAGATAAGCTCTCACTTGGTATCAGAGGGCTGTTTACAACTTAGTGTTTTTAATTTCAGTGCATTAATTTTAAGAATGATATCGTGCTCTCGCCTTGCAAGTCTGGCTTATAAGTGGTCCACAGTGATACATCGTACAGTGCCAAAACTCTACACACTGTCAAGGACGCCGCCGAAATTCAGCCACGCTTTAGCTTCGCACTGTACGTCACTATCTAAAATTCTTCGTCTTGCAAGGTTTGCGACTCAGACTCGACTTGATCGCCAACGACGTTGACCATGGCCAGCTTAAAAAGACGTGCCGAGGAGGCAGCTCCTGAGAAGACGAACAAGAAGAAGCGCAAGAGCAAGTTCCAGGCTGAAGAAGAATCGCTGGACACTGAGCTGGGTCTCAACACACTTTTCTCGCGCATGGACAACCAACTGCTGGCCGACTACCTGGCACAAAAGATTGGCAGATTCGGCACCGATCTCAGCCCTGTCGAACTGTCCGACATTACTGTTTCCGGTAAGTGAGATGTCAATTCTTGAGCGCACGTAAACAGGGAAAAAAGAGTCGGCAAAACTAACAGCCAGCGCAGCCAGCGCCATCACGGACTCAACCGACTTCACGGAGCAAAGGAAACTAGAGAAGCTACCGGATTTTCTTGCCAATTTTTGCAAGAACCCAGATAGTCTGGCAAAGGCCTCCAAGAAGAAGGGTACCCCTCATTCTATCATCGTTACTGGCGCTGGCCTTCGAGCGGCGGATATTGTCAGGTATGTCCAAACGAGCGGCAATGCGCAGATCACGGGCTTATCATTCGAGCAGAGCTGTCAAGAAATTCGCTTCCAAGGAGATTGCAGTTGCAAAACTGGTAAGTTCTTCGGAAATATCATCTTTTGATACTCTCTTACCGATTTTAGTTTGCCAAGCACATGAAGGTCGACGAGCAGGTGACGTTCCTCAAGAAGATGCGTGTCAGCATTGCCGTCGGCACTCCTGCACGCCTATCAGAGCTAATCGACAATGGTAATTAACATTTTCGTTATTTTCATACATATTATCGGCAGCTAATATTTCTCTAGGTGCCTTATCACTTGAAGGTCTCCATCGCGTGGTTATCGACGCCTCACATATTGATCAGAAGAAGCGCGGCGTCATGGATATGAAAGATACTATGATGCCGCTTGCGAAATTCATTTCTAGAAAAGAATTCCAGGATAGATATACGGACGAGGAGAAGCCTCTGTCGCTGTTGTTTTTCTAGATGTATATACCCGCTTACCATGTACCGCATATCAAATAGAGGCTAAACGCAGCCTTTGTTTTCTCGCTAGAAATTTCCGTTTTTGTACCTGCTTCTGCATTTCTTCGTCTCATTAGCGAAACTTTCGCAGATTTACCGACGTTGCCTGGTTGGCCAGTTCTGCTGGTACGGCTCGCCTGATCAGCCACCGCCAGCGTGCGGACGCTGCCTTCCTCACGGCAGCTGGCAGGCACTCAGACTTCTCGCCCATTTTGCTCTGTTTACCCTTTCTCCTCTTCCTTCATCATCATCTCCGTTCATCCAGCTTCTCATCGAACAGCACTACCTCCTTTTTGGAAGCCATTCTTCTTTTTTTGGATCCCGTATTCTCTCGCTTTAGTACACTAGAACTCGCCATCGGCATTTGTTACAGCTCTGCCACGGAAACGATGAAACGAACCTCAATCTTCGCCGCCGTGCTACCTTAGATGGGGCATTGCAGCCAAACACCCGCGGCAGACTCTCCAGGTGAGATTTTCTAAGCTTTTGCATCAATATATGCTAATCACAACTTTTCAAGAATGCGCCCGCGACTGCACCAAATCTCTTATGCAAGAGTATTCTACTACCGACCTAAGCAACATATGTAACGACGTGTCTAAGCAAAGAGTTCGTTCTTCTCTGAAATCTGTTTTCTCTAATTGGACACCAACTCACTAACGCTCTTAGTCCTTATTTCTTTGCATATTCGGATCTTGTCAATCTCGATATTACGGCCCAGCACTTGCAAGTGCCATCCTGTCCTGCTCTGGTCGTGGAGCCAGCATCTGCCCGCTTCTGCCTGTCGAAATTCAATCTGAGAAGCTCTCGAGCCGTCAGCTTTCAGGAGGCTCTGGTATCTCTGGATTACCCCCGAACGTGGAGAACATTCATGATTTTGTCATCGACCACAAGTTTACTCTCGCTCTCGACTGTAACGCTGGCTCTGATGGTGTCGTGACTGTGTCACTTTCATCACCGCCAACATTTGCTACACATATCCCCCAAGCCGCTGGATTTCCAGAAGGTCAATGGGAGAGTTCTTCTTCATATGGCTCGGTAACGTCGGCGGGCCCGACCATGACACAGCTCCAAGGTCGGCCAGCCTTGCCCAGCAGAGACAATGAGTCGATGACAGCATCTGGAAATGATCATTCTGACCAATCAGGACGACCCGAAAAAGTTGCATCTGCCGTCTCACATGGAATAGACAGCGCCTGTGAAGCCTCATCCAATTCGCCTTCCTCAGTACATTCAATCTCTCCAACTTCAACAGTGTGCAGCTGTTCAGAGACGACTTCGGCATCCTCTCAAAGCGTCAGTTCCTGTGCAGCAACAGCTCATCAAACCTCGACCCACGCAACAGCTACGAGCAGTACTATTGTCAGTAGTACATCTTCGTCCTGTGATGAGCCTGTAGAAGAGGCAATGACAACAATGAGTACAACTACGCGGAAGTCATCCTCTATAACTTCAAGCACTTCATCAACGCCAGAAGTCTCCTTTTGTGAGGCATCAACAGTCACCTCAAGTCAGTCACCCCGATCTGCTGCAGTTTCTTCCATTTGCTCTGTTTCGGGAGAGACCACATACGGGGCAAATATGCATATCCCCAAGCTTCCCTCTCACTCCCAGGCGTCATTCTCCAACGCAACAACAACGGCGTCTTCGACAATGACATCTACCATTACTTCCACATCGTCCACAGCATCGATCGCTGGGACAAGCACAAGCACATCTTGTGATACCACCTCTTCTTTGTCGACAAGCACTTCATCTACTTCCTCCTCTACCTCTTCTGTGTCAACTTCATCTTTGAAGGCGATGGCAAGCTCCAAGGGAGAAACCAGTGCTTGCTCGGACTTGTCTTCATCATCGACATCTGCCAATCCACCTTCGTCCTCAAGTTCGGGGGAAAAGATATCAGAAACACTTGCAGCTTCACATGCTGAGTCGCCCCTAGCATACACTACGGAAAACTTGCTACAGGCCTACGGTAGCTTCACACCAATTGCACTACCTTCTTATGTTGATTCTGCTCCCCCGGAATACGGCAGTGTTGCCTCTGTTCGAGCAACATCAACCACATTCACGTCGAGTTCAAAATCAAGTGTGTCGAGCACCTCAAATCTTTCCACTTCTGTGTCTACTTCATCTTCATCCTCGACGAGTACATTGGAGTCAATTCCTACATATGGATACAACTTTCAAGCCCCGAGTGACACAAAAACATCCTTGTCCACCACCTCTACGGCAAAGGCCACGGCACACAAGTTTGCTTCGGAAGAAGATCATCCCGAAGGTGCTACTTCATTTTTTTCCTCCGATCCAGGCAGCGAGGTGGAGAACACAGCCAGCAACAAAAGCAAAAGCCATATTCCCGGGATTGAGACGGTACCTCCTCCAAACAAGAGCTCGGCAACGCCGCCAAGCCAGGCTCCAGCAACCACACAAATGCTGCCGATTGGTGGGCCGCCTGTTTTGTTTGTCACAATTATCGAGCCCGACACCAACGGAAACCTTGAAACCTCTGTTCTGACTGTTTCGGAAGAGTCACCGTGGCCAACGCCAAGGCCAGATGCGAAAGAGGGAGCGAATGCTCTCCACGCACGAGTAGATGGGTATCGGATGGGAATCGCCTCTGTCCCTGTGACTCAAGAGATCAATACTCCCATTTCAACAGTTTTCCCCTCCAGCAGTTTCAACCAAACGTCTTTCTTGGCCGAGCCCACTTCAATTGCGGCAGAGATGTCGTCAGATCCCTTGGAGTCAAGCACCCCACCGAGTATACCACTGGTTTCGTCCGCGTCTAGTAAAGATAACTCCCTGTACAAAATTGCAACCTCGCTTTCGGGCCTATTGATTGCCACGAGGGTCTTGAGGTGACTAAAATTCTGGTGGGAACGAAGGAGCTGCAGAGGCAGAGGTTTGGTGTGAGTGGGAAGCATGTGATGTTATAGTATGGTTATCTTGAAGGCACAGTGGACAAACAATAGAGTGCCGTCGTTATTAAGACTCTTAGATTCGAGATAGAAAGTTATACAGCTGGCTTATGGCCATATTTGACTTGGTAGCAATAATTACGATGCTATTTTCGAGTGGCAGATTTTCTATTGTGATGCAGGGTATGATGCTCAAGTGGGCTTGTTGCTCCGTGCCATCGGGCGGGTATCATGGCAGGGTAAGGCAACCCCACGAGAGACTTGTCATTCTCAGTATGAATTGACATAGGAAACCCGAGTCCCAGCGATCAAAGTGCTTGGTATCGCGCGCATCACCATCTTGTTGTCGTTGAGAGGAGTAGCTCCCAGTGTGCAATCCGTCTCGCTGTGACGGTTATGTAAGCACATACCAATTGCGCTAGCCACTTTTTGGGACAGCCCCGCTAAAATTTCAAAACTGGATAGGAAAAACTTCTGGAGCAATTTGCTCGGTGTCCCAGTTCTACTCACGCTCCAAAGTTTTTTTTGGCTACGTTTTTTTTTAACAATATAATAATGAAGAGCAAACGTGCGCAAGAGGCTGTTGCCGCTGGCGAAGACAAGCCGGCCGACATTCACGGCGACGCGACTCCTCCCACCAAGAAGCGCAAGCGCGGCGGCGACGACGATGCGGTAGAGGATAGCGGTAAGAAGGCCAAGAAGGACAAGAAGAAGAAGAAGGGCGAAAAGGAGAGCCGCAAGGAGAAGAAGGACAAGCGCAAGGATATCCAGGACCTCCCCGCGGAGGACAATGACTCGGACGCCGAGGCCGCCAATGGCGACATGAGCGAGGCAGCAGCCCCCGCGGCCGAGAAGAAGAGCAAGAAGGACAAGAAGGACAAGAAGGACAAGAAGGACAAGAAGAAGCCAGAGGCTGCCGACGCCGACGCCGACGGCGAGACGGAGACGCCCAAAAAGGCCAAGTCCAAGAAGGACAAAAAGGACAAGACGACGGCGGCCGTGACCGCCGAGGAGGCCATCCCCAACGACGCCCCCAACGGCATCGACCTGGACGTGGACGAGGACGACGAGGCCGCGAATCCCGAAAAGGAGAAAAAGGACCGCCACATTGTCTTTGTGGGCAACCTGCCCTTTACGGCGACGGCGGCCAGCATCTCGGCGCACTTTGCGTCGCTGTCGCCCGTGGCGGTGCGCTGCCTGAGCAACAAGGACGACCCCAAGAACACCTGCAAGGGCATCGCCTTTGTCGAGTTTGCCAACGTCTGGACGCAGCGCACCTGCCTGGAGCGTTTCCATCACAGCATGTTTGACGATGGGCAGTCTGCTGCGCGCAAAATTAATGTCGAGTTGAGGTATGTCTTTTCTCTCCTTTTCTTTTCCCCTTTTTGCAATATCAAGGCAAAAAAAAAAAAAACCGAAAAAAAATTAAATAAAGAAAATTTACTGACAGAAAAATAATAGCGCCGGCGGTGGAGGTACGGGAGAGAACCGCAAGGAAAAGATTCGTTAAAAGAATCGCAAGCTCGACGAGAGCCGCACCAAGCGCATCGAAAAGGAAAAGGCGACCAAGGCCGAGTCCGGCTCGATCGAGGAGCAGCAGGAGCACATGGACGACCAGATTCACCCGAGCCGTCGCGCGCAGATGGGCAACGACGCTCCCGAAGACGAC
>JARDXD010000855.1:0-12908 GCA_029218145.1 Aphanocladium album
AAATTGAGGGAGCCACCCCCTTAGGGTGTCTCCAGGCGTATGAGCGCCCACAGTACTAGTTTCAACCAATCAACCAATTACCTCTATGACTAGAAACTGCCCTGCGTGACAGATCCTCCCTATGTCTCACTCGCCCACTTACACCTCCCTGGCCCATATCAATCCTGCATTCAATCCTACCTTCTATCCATATAAATAGCATTACGCCGAGTGTTCCCAATCAATTTCAGCTCTTGCATTATTCTTTATCAAATATCGCGCCATGATGCCGTCAGCGTCTTCCTGGGCCGCCGGCCTCATCCTAACTTTCGCAACCCACGCATCCGCTGTGCCTGCGTCACTCTCTTCCGCAGCTGATGCTGCTTCAGACTCTACCAATTCGATTCCTGGATCCATCAAATACGGCCCAAGCGCCAGAGACGGTGTGTTCAGCCTCAACAAGAATTGGTACAGCGACAGGGCCGGTCTCTGGGGTGAGCTCTGGTGGAACAGCGGAAATGCGCTCACCACCATTGCCGACTTTACTCAGCTCAGCCCTTTCTTCTCGCTGCCGACTGATCCCTACCGTATCATTGAAAACACCTTCAACGAAGCTCAACACGTGGATGTTCAGACTGCCAAGTTTATGAACTTCGATAATGGTGGTATGATGGAGTCTCATTACTGCATCAATGGCACTGGTTTCTGCGCTCTGAAACGAGACGGTTCGCTAGCCAAGCGAGGCTTCACAAACTTCCTCAATACATACTATGATGATGAAGGATGGTGGGCTCTCGCTCTTATCCGCTCCTACGACGTCACACATCAGCCAAAGTACCTAGATGCCGCTGTTGCCGTCTTCGAGGACATGAAAACTGGACTCGGTGGACCTTGCAATGGAGGAATCTACTGGAGCAAGGACCGAAACTACGTCAATGCGATTGCCAACGAGCTCTATCTCTCTGTTGCCGCGTCGCTCGCAAATCGTATCCCGAGCGAATCGAAATATCTCCAAATCGCCAAAGACCAATGGGAGTGGTTTTCTAACAGCGGCATGATCAACGGAGACAATCTGATCAACGATGGGCTGGATGGCGACTGCAAGAACAATGGTCAAGCGACTTGGACGTATAATCAGGGCGTCATTCTCGGCGGTCTCGTTGAGTTGTCTCGGGCCATTGGTGATAGAAGACTCCTCGCTCAAGCGTCCAAAATCGCAAAGGCTGCTATTACGAAACTTGTCAACAAGGATGGTATTCTCACGGAGAACGGAGGTTGCGAATATCAGCCCGGCCGCTGTGGTCAGGATGGCCAGCAATTCAAGGGAATCTTCATCCGAAACTTGGCCTACCTGCACCGAGCTTCTCCCGATTCGCAGTTTAGATCCTTTATTCTCACGAACGCGAACTCTATCTGGAAAAACGACCGCGAAACCAGCTCCAACAAGCTTGGCGTCGCTTGGGCTGGCCCTTACTACGACGCTACGAGCCCCTCGCACAGCAGCGCCCTAGATGCATTGGTTGCCGCTATTGCTGTGGCCTAACTTAACAGGAAATGGCCCGTTGTTGTTTCATTCATACTGTATGTAAAAAAAAAATTCAAAGGTATTTAGGACTGGGATTTGTTTGTCGATTCGCGCATCCTGCCACAAACTGCGGCAGTAGAAAGAATGCTGGCTGTTTTCCCAGAGGGTTGCCATCGCACTACCTCTCCAATAATCACGGTCTAAGAATTTTACTTTATCCTCTTAAATAAACACAATCTTCATAAGAGCTTGGAAAACATTCCTTTGCCGATTCTCGTGCCATTTATTGTTGTTACCCTACATCACAGGTAAAGTGGATCAAGGCCTCATTGGTCACTCAGTTGCGTGAGCTCCCTACCCAGCTCATCGCTCAAGCACGGATCCGCAACCAAATGGTACTGGATGCCAAACGCTTGTTAAACGACGGCAGATTTCGAAACAAGTGAGACACTCTACAATAGGCTGCAGCTTTTAAAGTGTCGGTGCTGCTGCCGGGAACGAGCCTCGTGAATTCTGCTGCCTATTCACTCACCGCGTTGCTTTAGCGGGCCTGTGGCCAAGCCGATACAGATGCCCTCGCCCCCCCTCTTCTGATTTGCATTCTTTATATCGAGGTTGAAAGCCAACCGCCAAGATGAACGCTGCCGATGAAGACCTGGACAACAAGCTACAGAAGATTTCCACCGACCTTCTCGCCGATCTCGACAAGGCCCTGGTCTCATATCTCCGGAAGCCAGACGGCAACGGCGGCACGAGAGTGAGATCGTTTGTCCGCGCGCGAGAAGCATTCGTGGCTACATGTGACGTGAGTTTGTGCCAAAAGCAATTACATCGCCAGCTTCCGCGCCGTCTGGCGCGGGAAGCTGCACTGCTGCGCTGTTCGCTGACCAGAGTGCCATCAGGCTATTGACCACTTCCAAGAGCTCCCACAGCTGCTCGACCCCCATCTGCCGAAATGGATTCCGTTTCTTGCGCAGTCGTACTTGGAGGACTTGACCAACCCGCGCCGCAGCGTCGCCAAGCGCGACAACAGCGCCAAGTCCAAGGCATTGGTGCCCGTGTCCTTTGCCATATCCAAGATCCTCTACACCTTTTGCAAGGTCCGCGGCGAAAAGGTCATTGTGCGGTTCTTGAATGCCGAAGCCAAGTACCTCGAGGTGCTGCTGTCTTCCATCGAAGAGGCCGAGCTGCAAGCGGCCGCCGACACAACGGCCCCTGACCCTGCCGAGTTGCTCTCCGCGCCGCAGAAGGGCTGGGCGTGGGAGCAACGGTACATTGTGCTGCTCTGGCTTTCCCATCTGTTCTTCGCACCATTTGATCTAGCGACTATCTCGTCGGTCGAGTTTGAGGAGGATGCCGTGCCCAAGATTGACGGGCTTGTGCTCCAGGAGAATCTACCGGGCATCACGCTACGCATTCTTCCCCTCGCAATCAAGTATCTCGCCACAGCTAGCAAAGAGCGCGATGCAGCCAAGGCACTTCTCGTGAGAATGGCGATGCGTAAAGATATGCAGGCCATGGGCGTGCTTAGCAGCCTGGTTAACTGGGCCATCACCTCGCTTCGACCGCGAAAGGACACTGAGCCTCGCCCGGCATATTTCTATCTGGGTGTTCTGTCTTTCCTTGCTGGTATTCTCCGTTCATCTTCTGAGACATCTGACATGGATGCACATTTGTCCTCCGTCTTTAACGCTGTTCATGCTCTTACCTTGAACGACACTGATGTATCAAAGGCTGTCAACGCGCTGGCTCTGGCGCGAAAGATGATTATCAAGGTAATCCGCTCAGTTGTAGTCACATATCTGCGCAAGAGCAACCAAAACATGCAAAGCATGGAGGTCACAGAGACTGCAATCGGATACCTGCTGGAAAGCTTGTCTGATAATGACACACCCGTGCGAATGTCGGCTAGCAAATCTCTCAGTGTCATTACTCTCAAGCTCGATCCTGACATGGCCTCCGAGGTTGTTGAGGCTGTGCTCGAATCGCTCAACCGCAACGTGCTCTGGAACAAGGAAGAAATAAAGAAAGGCGCACGACCTGTGCGTGACTTGGCAGCCGTCAACCACTTGGAATGGCACGGTCTCGTGCTTACACTCTCACACCTTCTCTACCGGCGATCGCCACCTGCGCAGCAACTATCAGATATTATTCATGCATTGCTGTTGGGACTGTCGTTTGAGCAGCGCTCCTTGGCGGGCACCAGCGTCGGTGCCAACGTTCGCGATGCGGCGTGTTTTGGTGTCTGGGCGCTGGCCCGTCGCTACACCACCGCTGAGCTGCTCGCGGTGCCGACCCAATCGGTATTCGCCGCCAAAGCTCACCCAGCAGACAGTTCCATCATCCAAGTGCTTGCTACGGAACTAGTAATTGCAGCTTGTCTCGACCCCTTTGGAAATATTCGACGTGGCTCCTCCGCAGCTTTGCAAGAGCTCATTGGCCGACACCCGGATACTGTTGAGCAGGGTATCTCAGTCGTGCAAAATGTCGACTACCATGCTGTTGCTAGGCGTTCCAGGGCAATCCAGCAGGTGGCAACGAATGCGACACGACTGGCCAGCCAGTATGGCGTTTCTTTGCTTCACGGCATTCTAGGCTGGCGAGGTGTGGGTGACATGGACGCTCCGTCTCGACGAGACTCTGGTATCGCATTTGGTGTTCTCACTACGATCATGGGAAAGAATTCGCCTCAACCTGAAGGGCGTTTCCGAGAGTCGTTTGCACTTGTGCAAACCAGACTCAAAGGGTTAGCGACAAGAAAAATTGAAGAGCGTCATGGCTTACTCCTATGCCTGGCTGCGCTTCTGGACCAGTTTCCAGAATTCGTGAGCCTGGCAACAAACACGGAAATGGAAAACATCGGAATCGAAGACGTGTGCGCCATTTTGCAAGACTGCCATGATACAACTTATAGACGACCGGAGCTCATCGCTGAAGCGGCTTCCCGACTTGCCGTATCTACCGTCCCACTCTTGCAAGCAATGTTGTCAGACGGGACGTCTGTCGAAACTCTCGAACCCGGGTCTCAAGTCTTATCCCCCACACGTCCTGGGACATATACTGGGTTTCTCAACACAATCCGCAAGAGCAAGGAGCGCAATTCGGCTTTGGTGGACCTTGCTGGTAAGCTCGCGAACGTGATTGACACTTGGCTCGACTTTCCCGAGTCAGAGACTATCGAGGCTTCGTCCAGTGCGGCCTTGCTTCTTTTGGTGATATCCACTGAAGAAAATCGCACCAAGCTTCTGCTAGAATGGGCCAAGCTGATTCAATACCGGCCCGCAAGTCGTGCCGCGATTATCGGACAAGGCTACTTCCACGTGCTCGCCATGGCACAGCCGCTGGCTGAAGCCACCTCTCAGAACGCAGAGTGGGACGATGTCGTGAGCGAGGCGTTCCTTGCTCGCTGGATTGCCGACAAACAGGTCGAGACGCGCGTGTCTCTCCTGCAAAGTCTGATCCGCGCCCGCGCGCTCTGCAATAAGCCGCTCGCATTCTTGCCTCTTCTTGTGGACGGCTTGAACGATTACACGACCAACGCGCGCGGAGATGTCGGATCGCAAGTGCGCGTACAAGCTCTCAAGGCAATCCAGGTGCTTTGGGAGAATATCGGCGACGCGACTGGCGAGGAAGTATGGGTCGTGCAGTCGGTTGAAAAACTGTTCTACAGAACCCTGCGACTGTCGGTAGAGAAGCTGGACAAGGTTCGGCCAGAAGCACAAGCAGCTCTATCGCTGGTTATTGTAAAGAGGCAAGTGTTACGAAGCGGCCACTATCGAAGCAACCAGCTAACAACTGAAAATAGTGAAACAAGTAGCCTCGATCAGCTATCTACATCTTCAAAGCAGTACTTCAAGTCGCTGCTCGAGCTTCTCTCCTACGGCCAGCTGCACAAGTCCGTAGCCGCAACCGCCACCTCCGACCCCGTGTCCTGGACGTCGCAGCTCATGGCCGGCCTCGTCACCTCGGCCGACACGGGCCAGGAGGACCTCGTCATCACCAGCCGCGCCGCCCTCACCGAGTTCTGCCAGGCCAGCGCCGCCAACCTGCAGCAGGTCTGCGGCGCGCTCGTGCACAACCTCCAGACGTACCAGGCCGAGGACCGCATCGTCGTGCCGACGCTCGAGGTGATTGCCTACCTCTTTCACGCGGGGCTCTTTGCCGGCGGCAACAGCGTGAACATGCGTGCCCTCTGCCTGCAGACGCAAAAGGCGGGCTACAAGACGGGCAACGTGCGCAAGATTCTCGCGTGCGTCAAGGTGTACGGCTGCGTGGCGGCGCTGGACGCCGAGCAAGGGTCGCCCGAGGCTCGGAAGAGGCTCGGTGCGCTCATGTTCCACCCGTGGCCGAGGGTGCGCATGGCGGTGGTAGACGAGCTCTGGGGTCAGTTGGGCGGTAGTGACAAGGACGGCGGCGGCGTGGCGGACGTGCTGCTGGGTGTAGATTGGGGCAAAGCGGACAAGGCTAGTGTCAAGGCCGTGGTGGAAAAGCTGCAGCTGGAATAGACTACTGGAGACAGCATCGCGACCTGAGAATGCTACCATTAAACTTCTACATGTCTAATGTTATAAAGGAATGTGCATCGTTTGCAGGATAGTAGTAGACAAAGTGCACACGTATCATCAGCCGAAGGGGAAAAGATTTGCAACGCAAATTTGTCTAGCCGCTGGAACTAGCCGAGACATGTCAGGTTTATCTGAGATAGGCATCAGAGGGCAACATGTTTACTTTTCATTACCACTAATTCTCATGCTGTGTATGTGTCTATTCTCACATGTGCGCTTACTGCAACTTATCGCAGCTACGTAAATCTGAATAGCAACAAGTCACCAAGGTGGCTTCCGATGACAATCATGTCATGTCTGATTGCTATGCTCCTAGCCGGGCCCCATCGATATGCTGGCGGTATCCAAACAACCGGAAAGCCATCGCGAATGATCCATGAGCAGTTGGCTCGCACGGTCAGATAACGTGCCGGTGGGTCATCATCTTCTGTATCGTAGTTCAACAGCAGCTGCCCATTCACAGTATGCATGGCGCCTGCGGTCAAAATATCTGGATAGTCCTTCGTACTGAGTACGCAAGTGCCCGCTTGCAAGTCCCAAACGTCCACCATCCGGAGCTTTGGCATCGCAGTTGCTAAATGCCTACCATCAGCAGAGAAAACAACGTCATGGTGGCGGTGTCGAAAAAAGGTGTTTGTGAGTGTTAGTGTGAGTAGATTGTCACCACTGGCGAGGTCCCAAATCTTCACAGTAGCGTCGTAATGGCATGTTATAACTTTCTGGCCATCTGGTGACAATCCAAATTTCTTTATAGAAGACGGAGTCCTGAAGAGCGTCTTAAGCGGTTGGCCCGACACTGAGTCCCAAATCATAGCATGGCCTTGGCCAAACTCTGAGATAAATGCTCGTCCCTCCTTCAAAAAGATAGGACTAGGATGCCAGCAGATCCCCTTTCGAGAGCCCCCAATGAGGCTCTTTTCAAGGAAACAATCTCCTTGCTGAACATCCCATAAGCAGGCAATCCCGGTTGGCGTGCCGGTTAACAAGACTGAACCATATGGTGAAAAACAGAATGGGGACATAGACAGCCCGTCTGCTGAGCAATCCCAACTTCGAAGGCAGGTAGAACTTTTCGTATCCCATATGCTGATTTTTCCGTCATCAGAACAGGATGCAAGCTTAGAACCATCATCCGAAAAAGATACAGCAAGAATCCAGACCTTGCGCGTGTCGGGAAATGGCAGGCGACTTTCGAACTGTAAGTCCCAGATGGAAACGGATTGAAACCCACCAGTAGCTAGTCTTGTCCCGTCTGGCGAAAATGCAATGGATCGCACAATTGTGGAGATTGAAAATTTCTTGAGAAGAATTCCTGTTGTGGCGTTCCATATGCATATTTGGCCTGTTGCGGTAGCTGATGCAATCCTTGTTGAATCCTCCGAGAATGATGCATGCTCCACCCGACCGTAATCAAGAAAGGTTAGTTTGGTAATTGTTCTTGCCTCAAATATTTCAACACCATAGTGTGGGCTGTAATTGATAATCGCAAACATCTGACCGTCGCTGGATACTGCGCTGATGCGGTCATTCCTGGAAAAGAATCTCGGTATTGCTTTGATTAGTTTGCCGCTGCTTATATCGTGTAATCGCATTTCTGCGCTTTCACCGTCCCTGGGTACCACAGTAAGAACCACTCTTTGGCCGTCGGAAACAAAATGGCTGTCAGAGACAACTTCGTTTTCAAGCTGGTTTCTCCAGTCTAGCGTCTCCGTCACGGTAAATTGACCAGTAGCCAAATCCCATTCTCCTATAATTCCAGTCGAAGAAGCCATCATAACTTTTCCCGTCTGTAACGAAAAGAAAGCCGAACTTAGTGAAGCTCCACCCCAATTTTCAAGCACATTCAAGCGCGTAGACTCTTCAAGGTCCCAGAGCTCGATTCCCCAATTTGTTGTTTGGGCAAGAGCAATCTTCCCGTCCGGAGCTATAATAGACTTGCAGTCAAAATGAGGAATTTCAGTGCTTCTGATACGGTCCCCTGCCATGATATCCCATAGTTCAATCTCTACACCTCCTGGTCGATTCCCTTGAGTGATTAGCCTCTGACTGTTGCCTTGGATGTAAGCGAGTGATACAATGTCGCTCTGATGTTCAAGAAAATGAACGAGAGAACTCCATTCGGATACAGGAGGCTGATCAAGAGACATGTCCTGGAACCGATCGTTGAAAAAGAGTTGGCGTACAACGCTATTCTGAGGACTGAACATGAGTGCTGAAGCGTATGCCTGTAGCGGCGCCATTTCGATAGGACTCTTAAACGAGCCAATAAATCGATTCGCATCTTGGACTAGATGTCTAAGATTTGGTGATGTAGATGGCTGAAATGGGCGGTCAGAGACCCATTACACTTGATGAGGTATACAACTTACAATACAAGTCTCGAGACGCAAGAGACTACGGACACCGCGTCCTAAGTTTTTTAGAAGACTAAGAGCTTCTAATAAATATAAAATTTTGTGTCGCAGAAAGTCATCCAAGAATCCCCCTTCAGCCATGTCAGACCCGCAGACTGACAGGGCCTCCTCAAGGTGATCTGTCCAATTCACACAGCAGTAGCGTATCGGAGCCAGAGGGTCAGGATCCGGGGGAACGATTTTTCCAATTAAATAGCCAGGTCGTCGTAACCCATAAATGTCGCGTCGGAGCACCCGAGTCAACGCCTCAACTGACCATCTGAAAATTTGACGATGGTGCTGAGTGACACCTGTTGGAAAGATTTCGGCGGACGCGGCATCTAGCAGAAAGTCTTTGGCAGACTGATGTATAAACTGTATCAGGCTTCCTTGTGTAGTGAGAAACGAGCCGCACTGGCCGATGATCTCTCCTACTTCGATAATCTCAAGTTCTTGGAGTAATGGTAGGAGTGCCTTGAGCTCCAGCAACGTGAGCGGCCGTTTGGCAATACACGCAGTCGCGAGAACTTCCTTGCACAAGGAGTCTTCATCGCTCCGCTCGACATCGTGCAGCATCCGTCTGTACAGAGCTTCGAGACCAGGTGGGAAACTCTGCAGAGTCGCGCTTGCTCTCCTTCGTGGTACCTGGGACAGAGCCTGACATACGAGAGCGACCCATAGAAATGTTCCGTTGGAATTGTTCTGCAAAAAGGTTTCCACTTCTGTTTCAATTTCAGCGGTGTATTGTTTCAATCGTGACAAGCCGTCAACTTTGTGCCGGATAAAGAAGCGGATGGCATCGGATACCAAGCCTTGATTGAGATGGAGCTGCAGGCGCACTTTTTGCTCCGCGGTGTTCATCTTTTCTTCAATATCTATCCATTTCTCTCGACTGGATACAATCCATTTAATCGGTGAATCGTCCAGCTTTATGCAGAAAAGAAGGAAATCGAGAAATTCAGCTCTGCCTGTGGCGCACTCGTCCAGTGCATCCACCAGTATGGTCGTTGGCGCAATCTCATGCGAGGTGATCATCTCAATAAAGATATCTTTGAGTGACACCCATGCAGTCCGTCCTTGAAATAGCTTTTCACCCTGTTCTTCATGCTTGGCCCTCAAGTATGGGAGAAGCTCAGGCTGCTGTTTCACCAAAGTAAAGATGAGACCACGCAGAATATTCGTTGCCGTGTTCGAATCCATGTCTGTCTGTTGGCAGAAAAAGTAAGAAATCATCTGGTTTGAAGATGCCAACTGATCGATGATGCCGCACATGAGCATGGTCTTTCCTTTGCCGGCGCTACCGTCAATCCACAACAGCCGCAGAGACGAGTCGGCCAGAAAGCGCTTGAAATCATCGTGTTGCGTGATCCATAAATACGAATCCTTGAGCAGACCGCCCTTCCTCTCTTCGATTTCCTTCTTATCCGCTCGAGGATCCGTCACGCACAATTCGCGTAGACACTGGTTGTCTTTCTCTGACGTGTATCTGTGCTCTTCCTTGCGGTTGCCATCTTGTATAGCCTCTTGTATTCCTGAGAGCTTCATTTCTTGGCCATGTGCACTGTCCAGAATATGTTGCAAACGAGACTTGACAAGTTCTGAGTTGTATTGCATGGCATTTCCGTTGAGCTGCAGCTCCTCTTCCTTGATTGACTTGAGTTTGCCGTCCCAGTCATCAAGCTTGAGCGCATTGATACCAAAGGTTGCCAAGCCGTTGCGATGATGGACGCAGACACTTTTCATCTGGTATTCGAGAAGCTTCTGATACAAAGTGATGACCGACTTTTCCATCTCCGCGGCAAAGCTTTTCGACGTTTCGTCAATCATGTTTTCACTCAAGAGTAGAAGCGCCAGATTCCAGTACCAGTCCATGCGCAGCAAAACATATTTTAAGCCGGCCCTGTGGCTTGTGTACTGCTTGATTGGAGCAGAAAGAGCCTCTAGGCCCATGCAGACACAGGCCCAAGGAACTGCGGCTTGAGGCACAGACTATAGTGCAGCGGTGACGATGCCTTTGACAGAGGCAAATATCTGGAGGCCCTGGTCTGTTTTTTCTGCCAACGCAGCAGCCTTTTCTGACCGATCCAGGCCATTTTGGATCACGGTTCGCATCTGTTCACATCGCTTCTCCGGCCTCTCGCTAATTTCGTTGGCCGACAAAGGCTGGGCATCACTGCCCTGGATTTCTCTGAGCCTAGCCGTCAGGATTCGCTCAAACGCGTCGACCAATTTCGGCTCGCTCTGCTTGAGGGCATCGTATGCGCCGTTCCACAGCCGAATCTGCAGGGCCGGAAGCGAAGATTGCTCAACCGTCGGCGTTTGGGTCTGCTCGCTCTCGAGGGCGTCTACAGCCGCGGCTGGCCGCTGCTCTGCCTCTGGTACGGGAGAGCGTCGCCTGCCCGAGGCCTCCTTACTGACTTTGAGCCTCGCGAACAATGAATGCATCTCGATCACGTTTTCGCTCCTGGGTGGTTTTGGTTACTATACTGTAGGCAAGCAAACTGCGGCCGCCATGGCTAGGCTACCATCCACGAAAGGCTGCGACATGCATGCTTAGTCTGGAGCGGGGGTTCTCATGTGCAGCCTCAAGCCGCCAGCATGATGGCTCTGCAAAGTCGCGAGGAGAGAAGGCTGTGTGGGCAAGGAGGAGACTATGCTAATAGAACAGCATGATACAAATGGCGAATTATTTTACGCGCAATTTTGGAAACCTTCATAAGAAAGAATCGTCTGTGGAGCTGGACAGTTTCTCCTAGTTCTTGCAGAAAGTCGCCATTAAGACACCCGCATATGCGTGGGATGAACTGGAGGTCAAATGGCACTGTACGTATAGGGTAAATCTGCGTAGTCAGTACATATGCTTCCTCATAAAAAAGGCAGTTGGAGCACACGCGCAACATGTCCATTTCGTCGATTTAGTCATGTATGCCTCGTAGTACTGCTCATGAATTCCAATCCACGCAGCCCTTCGTGGTGTGTCCTGGTTGGGAAGCGATGCGCGCGCTGCCATGCAAGGCGTGCGGAGAAGTGGACAAAAAGCGGAACACTGTGGTATTGAAGTTGGACATGCTGCCAAATGGGAGGAATCGAAAGATGAAAGACTGCGAAAGCCTAGCAAGAGATTACGAGTAGCTCCTACTTCTTGCATGAACAGTCGTCGAGTCCACCACCTGGCGGACAAGAAAGCGAGCAGCCCAAATGACATTGATAAGAACCTTGCGACTTCAACTAGTTACTGTGGTAATAAAATAAATCCAATTCTTATGTGCTTTATTCTTCTTATATATTTTATTCTTCTTATATATTTTATTCTTCTTATATATTTTATTCTTCTTATATATTTTATTCTTCTTATGTATTATATTCTGCTTATATCAATTATTTTGCTTATTCTTCTGAGTCTGGTTGAGTATTTTGGCACCCTGGTGCCGCTTACAACAGCCAGCGATCTGATGGGGCATGTGACGGATAGCTGGGCAATGTCTCATCTCTAGAAAAGGCAAGTCTCTTTATTGATTAGCGCGGGGCCGTTGTCCATTTCTCCTCGTGATGTATTTTAAGAGCAGTGGGTGAATCAGAGAAGTCCAATGCTGCCGAGGAGCAGTCTAAGACTAAGACAGACAGCCACCAGAGACAGGCTCAGTGGGCGGCTGCACAACATGATTTATTGAGGCGCTAAAGGAGGGAAAAAGTGATGTACAGCCGGAAATAAAACAGGCGGTAAGGAGGTGAAGAAGAGCGCGCCCGTGTGATTGCTTGCTCTCGGGATATAGATATAGGCCGACCACGGCTGTATGTACTTGACGTGTTATTAGAGTCAAACTCGCGTTATAATAGTGTAGCTAGGCCATGACTTATTCGGTCTTGGACCAGGATGAGAAAACACGACGAGCGCACAGGTCAGCCGTTACAGCAGCTGGTGGAGAGAGGGCTTCATCTGGCCCTCGTGGCTGGACAGCTACGGAGCGGGATATTACAGCATGAATGTAGACGTCGTTTGAGGGCTGATGATGGAAATGATTCCGATAGCTGGCGTGTTGACATGGCAGGGCAGGGGCAATCCCGGAGAGTGCCGTTGACAGCAGGCTTATCACCTAGCTCCGGGGTAATGACAGGCTTGGAAGGGCTGGCTGAATCCCAGCTAGCGCATGCACCCCAGTGCTGGCCAGTGCTGGGCGTTGGATTAGTATCAGCCCAGCATAAGTCGAGAGCGGCCGAGCGGGATTTGCATTATTAGGTGGTGACAAGCCAAGCTGGGAAAAGAAGGCCAGTGGCGCATCAAGATTGTTCGTACAGCCCATGTCGAGCAGAGCGCCATGGCTGTGGCTCGGGCTGAGAGAGGGGTTAAGAGGAGTTAGTACGTATAAGTGAGGTGAGGCAGGCGGCTTGCAGCTGACTCGTGTGTGGGCGATGCGCGGGCAGAGAGTATCGAGGAGAGAGGGAGGG
>JARDXD010001473.1:0-12899 GCA_029218145.1 Aphanocladium album
TATGTGGATATGATTTCGGCACGGGAAGATGGATGGAAGACTTGATTGATGAGGAAGGATTGGGGATTATTTAAAACCCAGATACCACTATTTTTCTTTTTTCAATTCACACACACACACACACACACACACACATTCACGCATACGTTCTTCTTTACGCTTTGGGTTTTGATATGGCTTTGATAGGTGATGATGTTAAAGTACGTCTAGATAGAAATTCCAAATGGACAATAGCTTAAACGGTTGTCATTACATCGTGAATGCTCCTTCGTGATGCGAATCAAAGAAGAACTAGAAAATAAGAAAAACGCCGCTGTAGATGAAAATACTGTTAAACCAGCACAAACTCTCGCTCATTCACACCAACAGCCTCTCCATCCATGACCCCGTCGCAGTAGGCCTCGCCCACCAACGTCCACTCGTCGCTCTTGGTCTCCTCCCTCAGCACCAACGGAGTCGACAGGCCGTACAGCACAACCACCGCATCCCCAGCCTGCATGTCGCCCGGCCCCATGCCGACGTGTCCCCCCTTGGTCCGAAACACGCGTCTCCCAGCATTCAGCAGCAGGTTCGTCCTAAACGCCGGCATGTCCTCACCTCTCGCTACGCTTGGATCCAACCCGACTTTTTGGAGATCTTCATCCGACACACGGAGCGTCACATTCCTGGCAAACCGCCGCTTGACATGAGCCCGTGCCGTGTGGAACCAAAAGTACGCCCATGCTTTGCAGATGCCGACGACATCGTCTACGAGAGCGACCAGGGCGAGGACAATGGTGCGCGCAACGGGAATGGGCCCGCGGGCGAGACGATGCAGGATCGTCGTGGAGCGGTAGTAGTCGACGTACCACGGCGTGATGCCCTCGGTGGCGTAAATGTTGAACAGTGAGTAAGCACGCTTAGTAGCGTTGTCACGAAGGATACGACCGCCTTGGTAGGCGACGGAAGATCGAAGGGCCTGAAGCCGAGCCATACCCGCCTCATACGAGTCAAATTGAGCGGCGAAATAACGCGAACTGCGGCCCGAGTCGCAGATGCGGAGGCTGGCGTGGAGCATGGCTCTCTCTGAAAGATGTTGTGTGTCCGGCGTGGTGGCAGCTCTGTGAGAGTGTACATTCTGAACGAACTTGTCTACCTCGTCGAATACGAGCTTGGCAGAACCGAACTCTATTTCTTCCCTAAGAAGCGGGCGAGCTTCGATTTCGTACGTAGCTTGGCCAACAGTACTGATAAAACCGATCATTGCGCCTCTCACGCTGATGACACCTTTCGATATATCAGCTCTTGCGAGCGAAGTGTCTCGTGTGCCACCAGCTGTGAAGATGGGTTCATGCAGCGCAGCCCATGAAACGGGGAGCACCAGGTCGGTTGCCCAATCCGCCACCCATGATGGCAGCCCTTTCGTCTTCTTCGGTCTTTGGTTGAATAGCAGGACTTCCATGTTCCCTCGTTCCAGAAACAACCCCGCCGCTTCTGTGTATGCTTTGATTTGCGCTGCAGACTAGTTCTTTTTATCATAGTAAATGCCCAGCTTTGCTTTCACAGGATCGTCCACCGCCGTCAGGCCGAACAGCCCATAGATTCTGTCTTGCGCGAGTGATGCGCCCACTTTCCATTTGGAGTCGTTTAACACGCTGTGCTTAATGACAAGCTCGTGCAGTGGCCTGCGATGACGCAGCTGATGGATACTTTTTCGCTCTTGAAAAATGCGCAAGAAACCTTCAGTGGCGCCGAATACCGCGTCTCGCACACGCAGCTCCTGTTGAGAATAAACATCCGCATGCCGATGTAGCCACCGGTTGCTCTGCAAACCGTAAAAGAAGCTACCAGCCCGGAAACAGTCGAAGCACAGCTGCTCGTGGCCGCAGACTATCACGACGTCCGAGGCGAGACAAGCCTCCTGGATCGTCCACAGGCGTTTGAACCACGTCCGCCGCAAGATATGCAGATACGCCTCAATGGGGTATTTGCTAGCGGATCTTTCGATTAAAGCCACTAGATCTGCGCGATCCTGGATCTCGACGGGGTCGTCAAGAACAACCGACGGGTCTATAGCGGCATCGAAAATGCGCATGACGCTGGCAACGCGCGGACCAATCAAACCGCCGAGGATGCCATCGGCGCAGATATCCCGCACGTATGCGAACCAACGGTCCGAGTCGGCGGTGCCGGGGCCGAGCCAGATGACGGCTCGGCGGCAGTGAGCGTAGATGTCCTGCATCAGAGGTACCTGGTTGGCCGACATCATCTTCCTGGTTGATGCATATCTGATCAATGAAAATTGGAATTTGGCATCTCGACTCGCCGTCACTGGTGTTTGCGGCGGTGAAATGCAGCAGGGCGAGCTCCAAGGGGCGATAGATGTGCATGTAGAAACGTTCACTACCGGACTCGACGATGATGCGCCGGTTCGGGCGCTTCACGTGGGGAGGCACATCCCACGCGTAGGAGAGGGCGTCATAATCAATAAATGCGGGAGATGTGGTATCAGTGTCAGCTTCAAAAAGAGATATGCGAATAGTTGGCTCGCAACCTGGAAGGAAGGCAGCTTCAGGAGGAAGCAGCTTGGCAACGCGAAAGGTGCGTGAGCTGGGCGGCACGGGTGTGTATTTGTATTTCTGCAGGCTGTCGCCAAATAATGACGGAATCAATGTCATGGCTAATTTTGACTGGCAGATACAAGAAGGATATCATGCTCAACGAACGCTTACTGATTTTTGGGAGGAGGTCGTTCGCACGGCGCGGGCCGTTTCAGCCGCAATCAATAGCGCGGAATCCGGCCGCATCGGTGGCGTGAGGTCTCAATTTAAGCATGAAAACAAATATTGTTCGAACAGTAGAACGGTTCTTGCGTGTTGTTAAAAAAAGATTTGTGATGCCGCCACAGAGTTCGATATGCTTTATCAAATTCAGCACGGCCGTTGCCAGTGGTGGATAGGCGCACTAGTAACTGACCACCGAGACGGATTCCGTCTCTGCGCCTCTCAGCGCAGCCGCGCCACTCTTCGCACGCTGGACAACGGCCTCGTGCTGCTCAAGCTGCACAACTTGTGCCATCTTTGCTTCTTGTTGCAGCTCCCGCACGCCCCGGTTGTCTGGCTCCCACGTCCTCTCCGTTTTCTGTACTGGCGGGCCGCCGAGCCGCCGCCCATAGCCGGGACGAGTACGAAAGGCAAGCCTCATGCATGTTAGTCGCTTCCTGTATCATCCCCATCTCACGGCCATCCCCTACCAGACTCGGTGCATTGCAGGCACGAACAACTGGGACGGCAGGTGGTGGGCGATTGATTACAACACGCCAAATATTGGCTACATGCGGTGGAGCAAAGGTGCCGACTTTTGCGGCATCCCATTGAATCCGATGCGAGCTTCTGTTAGAGTGTGCTTGTTCAGAGCAATGTGGATGTTTACCAGATTGAACCAGATATGTATGGGTTGAGTGGTCAGGGCAGCTTCCACCTACTCATTATTCTCGTTGTCGTGGATTATAAAATTCGGCAGCATCCTTCAGCATTATGTAGTAACATGATTACAGCTTGTCCACTGTCCAGTCCCTTACTCTTGCCATGCCGTATTATGAGGTCGAGGTAGAAACCCACTAGCAAACTAGCAACTAGTCTAACTCGAAAAAGGTGAAAGCAAGCATTTGATGTGTCTAAGCTTAACACTTCCATCATGGATACGCCGAGAGAGGAAAAGAGGAATAAGGTTGGGTGGCAGCCTGTTTTAACCGCTACAGACGCGTTCCGTCGGAATGATGCAAGTGGCGGCAGACACACGGACAATCAAATAGACCTACTGCGCCTGGGAGTAGCAATGTATTTTCTACGAAGCCACCGGTCGACAGTCAGCTAATTAGTTGAGCCGAGTAGCTGATGAAACTGTTATGGAACTGACTTGGTAGTACTAAGCAGGCAAGATGGCACCAGCCAGCGACATCCGCCGCAGAGATGATCCACCACAGAGCCTCTCTTTACTCACGCCCCTCTGCCTCTTTTCACAAATCTCAACGCCACGACCCTGAAAACACATTGGATACAGCGCTCACGATTCGCAAACAGTCTGAAGTGAGATATACGCAGCGCCGTCTGCTGGAGCTCGTGACGACTCACCGCCGATGTAGGTAGCATCGTTGTTGATCCTCTTCTCTTTTCGTAAAACTTCCGATGATTTTGCAACTGCTGTACTGCTCCATATTCCACGTATAAAAAGGGGGCAACTCTGCTCCTGGGCAAGTTGTGCATCTTTTCTACAAGCACTTGATACCTTACACACACACACACACACACACACACACACACACACACACGAAAAACCTCGCCCACTCTTCCTACCACCATGAAGCCAGCCGTTCTCGTCTCATGGGCCCTCATCGGCCTCGCCTCGGCAAACCCCCTACCTGTTGCCAATGAGATTCGCGAAAATGACAAGTGCAGGCTGGCTACCGTAATGTTGCGCCAGGCGTATACCGTCTGGCAGAGTCTTGTGTCGGCGCATGCAGCTGCTGACGCGATCGTAAGCTACCGTCCAGGAGTTACTCCTTTCCCCGTGGTCTCATCACGCGATAGAATCTCACGTACCTAACTATGCACATCCTTAGGCTGCTGCATACGCCTGGGTCAACATGCAACAGAAGGCGAGGGACCTCTCATGCACAATTACTTGAGAGGTTTGTTTATCCGCAGCGGGGTGCGGACCGGTAGCGCTATGCCACTGAGTAACCTGTATATCTTCTGCGCGCACTTCGGGTCTGTTGTCTTACACTTGGTCTTGTTTTTTGCGGCGAGAGGTAATGAAACGAGGTTCAACTCGGAGAATTTCCGCTGTCATATTGCGTCGCAAAGCTAGTTTAGGCACGGAAAGATCAAATCCGTAGTCAGAATATAGACTGAAGCAGGCCAACGAAAGGTTGATAACTACTGCGACTATCGGTCAGGAGATTCTGGTCTCTCCTGCGCGGTGATTTGTGTGCAGATTCAAGTAATTTGAAACCATGTATTGAAATGAGCAAGTAAATATCGCTATAAAAAAGAATTCAACAAACACCAAGACTCCTGCTAAAACATGTTGATAGACCATCTTGACATATAAGCCTCTTCACCCATGCCTTTTTTTTCGGTAGATTTAATCACTCATATTGCCCCATAATAATCTGGACGTCTGATACCTTTTCATGCTTCATTCGCTTCCGCTTCCTTTACCTCCGGCTCTTCCGTCAGCGCCTTCTGGCCAGAGCTGACAACCGCACCCGAGACGTTGCGGATCGTCTTGGCCTGCGAATCTTCATTGCTGAGACGCGTCATCTCAGCGACAAAGGTAGCACCCCACCACGCGCTGGTATACTTGAAGACGTAGCGCTCGAGCTTGCTGTAGTTGGCGGCGCGTTGCTCGGGGCTCATGGTGACGGCATCGTGGATGGCGTTGGCGAGCTCTTCCGTGTTCCAAGGGTTGACGATGAGACTACCATTGAGCGACTGAGCAGCGCCCGTAAACTCACTGAGAATCATGACACCATGCTTCTCGCGTTGCGTTGCAATGTATTCGTAAGAGACGAGGTTCATGCCATCGCGGGTGGACGAAACAAGACAGACGTCGGACACAGCATAGAGCGCCGTCAATTCGTCAAAGGATACCGACTGGTGCAGGAAGTGGATGGGCATAAATTCAATGGTGCCAAATTTGCCGTTGATGCGGCCGACAAGTTCGTTGACGACAGCACGTAGGTTCTGATACTCTTCGACATCTTGGCGAGACGGCACTGCGACTTGGACAAGGACAATCTTGCCGATCCACTCAGGATGCTCAGTCAAGAAAACTTCAAGCGCATGAAGTTTTTGCGGCACACCTTTGATGTAGTCGAGACGGTCGACACCGACGATAAGCTTCACTCCTTCGAATTTGCGCTTCAAGGCTGCAATGCGCTCCTGAACCTTGGGTCTTTCCAGTCCCTCGACAAACTTGTCGGGATCAATACCGATGGGAAACGCCCCAACGGTGACGAAGCGACCGTTCCAATCGACACCGTTTGGTGTGGTCGGGGTACCAAGAATGCGTGAGCAACTGCTGAGAAAGTGGCGCGCATAGTCGTACGTGTGGAAACCAATGAGATCACAGTCCAGGAGACCTGTAAGAAGAGGTTCGCGGACGGGCAGAATGCGGTAGATTTCACTGCTAGGGAATGGCGTGTGCAGGAAAAAGCCGATCTTAACGTTCTTCTTGGAGTTGCCAATTTCCTCGCGCAGCATTTGGGGCAGAAGCATCAGGTGGTAATCGTGCACCCAGATTAAATCGCCGTCTTGAACGTCTTTGATGACAGTTTGTGCAAAGAGACGGTTGACTTCTTGGTATGCGACCCAGGCAGACTCGTCAAAGGTAATCTCGCCGGGGTGGTAGTGGAACAGCGGCCACAGGATGGAATCTATGGTGATCAGCGAAACACAGCAAAAGCAAGGAGCTTTGGCAACATACTGGCGAATCCATTGTAGTGGCGATCAGCGAGCTCATCATCGATAAATACGGGATGCGCGCCGTACTCTGCTTTGAGGCGCTTCTTCATGCCCTCGACCTCGTTCTCGGGGACCTCAAGGCCAGGCCAGCCGTACCACTGAAAGCTGGTGGTCTTGCCAAGGCCGCTCAGACCAGTTACGAGGCCGCCGGAGGACATGGAAAACGTGTAGCTGCCATCTTCGGAGCGCTTAATGGTGATGGGCAGGCGATTGGAGAGCAGCAAGAGACGGCCTGGCGCGCCAGCTTCCTGCTGTGGCTCTGCCGGGGCGGACATGGCAGCGGATGGTCTGGAGAGGGGTCGATCCGAAGGCAATAGCCTGCTGTTGGTTTGGTGAGAACGAACGGTCTGGTCGCGCAAAGAGCTGAAGCTGCCCGACGATGCAAAAGGAAGCTGGAGGTGCGACAGAAACGTGGTGGGCTGAGCAGCTTATGTGGGGTGGACGCTGGTGGTGGTCGTCGCGGCGGCGGCGTCGTTGGTGATGTGGTGGCAGAGCGGGCAATGCTAGACACAGGCACTATGCAGGAAACGATGGATAACAAATGTAAAAATGGCGGAAAATGGTCAGGTAAAGACGGGATCCGTGAGGTAATTTATTCTGCAGCGGCGTCCAATGGCAATAATGTCGTGCAGCACGAGTTGTTTGAGAGACGGAGCTTTTCAGGCGGGCAAGGGCAAGGAGGGGCAGACTGCCCAGATTAATCGTGTTGCTGACCTGGTAGGCGTGGGCAGGGCAGCAAAACAAGGCGCTGGTGGCGGGGGATTGGCGGCCCAACCCTGCTATAATTAGTGAAGATTGTTGACGATGGATGAATTTTCCTGCTGGATGGAGTCGAGCTTGTTTGAAATTTCTTTTATTACATCACGGTGACGCTTCTCGTGCCACAGACATACGCACCACTCTTGTCATACTGTTGAGGCAGTCGCTTGGAGTACAAACATGTCATTCTAGCATGGCACAGTAGAAAAATAGTTATATCAGTAAGCTCAGTAAGCTAATGGTAGCATTATTGACGCAGAGAGCATGAGCGATATACTGTTCATCTCAACTAGGAACCCCGGTGCTACTCTAGGTAGACTTGCATTAGCTCATCCCAGAAGCCGCCACTGGCTGCCACCATAATCTTCCATACCTAGACAACAAGACCATCACTAGGGTGACCCTGAAAGTCAGATTTCAACGGTGATTTCCTTCAAGACGCCTAGAAACAAGCTGTAAAGAGTAGACATCAATAATTTAATAAAATGTGATGATCCCAGATTAACTTACACCGCGCTGCCGCCTGCAGCACTCTTGGTGGTGGATCTCGCGTTGGCCTTATCGATAACGACCAGGAATTTTTGATGCTGCCTTTGCTTCGCCATGCGACAAGCCCACCATCACTCGCATCACATCGCCCAACAGCTCAACACACTTACAATGTCGGCACCGCAGGACTTCAAGTCGCTGCAGGACGGAGTCCAAAAGTCTCTCGTCTCCACCGTCAAGTACGCCAACCGAATCGCCGCCGAGGATCTTGCCTTTCAGCGCACCGTCAACCCAGACGCCGCCGAGCAACTCGACGAAAAGTCGGCACGCCTCCTCGAACTCTCGACGCGCCTTTTGCAGTCAGCAGCACGCGCCTGTGGCGTCTCTGGCCCAAAGCTCGAAGATGCCGAGGATATCGACATGCACTGGCAGGGTGTTGTCGATGTTGTTGACTCGGTCCTTGAAAAAGCCGACACCGCGCTCGACGAATACACCGGCCTCATCAAGCGCAAGGAGCCGCCTTCAGATGCTGTACGTTATGCTTCGCTTTCACCCAAGATTATACCCATTTCTAACCTGCCACAGGCGTCAAAACCGAAAAGAACGAAATCCACGAGTAAAGTTATCCGCAACGCAAATGTTGTCAAGCCGCAAACCCTCTTCGAAGTACAACCAGACAATTTTCCCACCGGTCCATGGAAGCCGATTCTCACACAAAAACCCCATGCAATTGTACCCTTGGAGGAGAGTCTCGTCACCTTCACTGACGAGGACGGCTCTACACAGTACAAGCACCCGTACGAGTCTGAAATTCGTCAAATGAGCTACCCCGGTAGCGCATTCGAAGTTGCTGAGCCTATTCCATGGCAGCCTGTCGAAACAACAACGGCGAAATGGGTGGACACATACGAAGGCGTCCTCGACATGCTGAAAGAACTAAAAAAAGCAAAAGAAATAGCCATTGATCTCGAACACCATGATTTCCGAACATATACAGGTCTTGTATCGCTCATGCAAGTCAGCACTCGGCAGCAAGACTGGATCGTCGACACTCTTCAACCTTGGCGTCACAAGCTCGAGGTACTCAACGAGGCCTTTGCCGACCCATCGATCGTCAAGGTCTTCCACGGAGCTTACATGGACATGGTCTGGCTTCAACGGGATTTGGGTCTTTACGTCAATGGCCTTTTCGACACTTACTTTGCTTGCGAGCAGTTGGGCTACTCCGGCCGCAGCCTAGCTTTTCTGCTCTCCAAGTTTGCCGACTTTGACGCCGATAAGCAGTATCAATTAGCTGACTGGCGTATACGCCCAATTCCCGAGGAAATGCTTTACTATGCTCGATCAGACACACACTACCTTCTTCATATTTACGACCAGGTTCGCAATGACCTCGTTTCCTCTTCAAACCGAAGCGTGCCAGAGCAGGACTTGATTGGTCGCGCTTTGCAAAAATCAAGGGACCTTTCTCTATCTCGACATGTGCACCCGGGCTACAATGAAGAGACTGGAGAGGGGCCACGAGGCTGGTACAACTACGTGCTCAAGCACTCACATTTGTCATACGACGCTGCTCAGTTCACCATGTTTCGTACTATTTGGAAGTGGCGCGATGATGCGGCCAGGAAGGAAGACGAGAGCCCCAACTTCGTTCTCGGGACAAATCATCTGGCTGACATTTGCCGCTCCAGTCCCCCAGATGCTAAGGCTCTGCACAGTCTGATGCCTCTCACAGCGCCTCTGGCCAGAGCAAGAATCAATGAAATTTGGGAGCGCGTCTTGGAAGCAAGCCAAAATCCGGGGCCTAGTCTGCTGCAATTCTTCGCAAGTATCGCTCCAGACTCAGCGACGAGAAATGCGTTACCCAAACCGGGCCGTGATCTCACCAAGCTGCCAGAGCTAGGCGGAGAAATTGCCTACAGGAGCTTGCCTCGCTCACGCCTGTTCGGCGACATGCCTATCAGCTCTCGCTGGGATGGCTCTCGCGATGTGGATGAAGGCGTGAATGACGAGGTTCCGTTCCCTTGGCAGAGGTTTGTTGCCTCTGTCCAAGAAGGCGCTGATGTGGTGGAGGATGTCCCGGAGCCTGTCGAGCCTGAGGTTCCTGCAGCGGCACCACCTGTTCCCGTGGAGGAGGATGAGGAGTTCACACTAAAGCGCGGAACTAAGCGCAAGTCAGAATCCGCACCAGACGAAGACTCCGAGACGAGTGAGGAATCTGACTCTGATGAAGATGAGGAGGGCGACAAACCGATGGAGCCGGCGCCGACCGATGGCGTCATTGAGATTGATGAGGATCAATCCCAGTCAAGGAAGCAACGCAAGGCTGCGAAGAAGCAAGCTGCGCTAGAAATACAGCAGAAGCGAGAAGCCAAGCTGGCGAAGAAAGCGCAGCGGCAGGCAGAGAAGGAGCAGCAGAAGCTGGCGGCTGACAAGAAGTACAACGCAGTACCATTTGATTATAGCAAAGCGACATCTGTCATGCACGCGAAGCGTGACAATGCTGCCGCCGAGGCTGCTCTTCCCGTCAAGCCGCAAAAGGTGTTTGATCCATATTCCAAGACTGGTGATGACCTGATGAAGGGTGCAAGAAAGGCTCCACCGATTAGAGGAGAGAGGAGTGCTACGTTTAAGAAATAAGTGTATATAGCATATTTAAAACGGCGTTATTAGGTGAAAGAAGGAATTGAAACAAACCAAGGTTGTCAAGTGTGAATGTTGCGATAAAGCGCAATATTGCTCGCGCATATGCTGCGAACAACTAACTTACGCATACAAATTATAGAAATGGCTAACTAGATGCCAGTCCAATGTACAGGGGGTAACCATTAATTATGCTGATGTGCAATGCATCGGGGTATTGACCGTCCCGTTCCTGCGCAGGTCAGCCAAGCCGGAAAAACCTGGCCGGCCCGGTACGTACCAGCGCTGTAACGTGAGGGGAAGTCGCAGCAAGGATTCACGATCGCGTCTGGCCAACTTCTTAGCAACATGCAGTTATTCAATTGAACAATCCATTCAAGTTCCCAGCCTGTGCAATGGTGAAAGAATACTTTTTATTTTCCGACATTGAGTAAAAATTGCTGCGTTTGCCGAGCTACACGGGGCGCTGGCCCCATCACAAAACCCGCGCGTTTGCAGCCACCAGGTGCTCTTTGAGCTGGAATGCCTCTTTGAGTGGAAGCGCTGTGATTGGGCTCAACTTGTGAGATAGATGGGAACTCATGAATTCTTTGACCCCAAAAAGATACGGTTCGGCTTCCGCCGCGCGGTCGAGGCTAATGCTCGTCGCGCAAGTCGCCCTGGAAGCTTTGAACAGTACCCACGTCGACAAACAGTGCGAAACGAGGTGGTCGAAACAGTACAGCAGAGCTCTGAGGATGGAGTTTTTCCAATGGTCCAATGCTTTGATTTATTGGCCCATCTCATCAATTTAACGACGTGTGCCGCCATCAGTGCATCTCTGGCGCAGGAAAAATCCACAATATCGGAGCCCGACTCCTACCGCTTCATCAGATCTTCAGCCGAGGAAGCAAGCTAGCTCCAGAGTCGGGCAAGTGACCAATTGCTGAATATAGCGCTGTTTCTGCTGCTTGATGCAGCTAATAGGTCATTGGCCGTTCAAGCTTTGAAGCAGAGCTCAACGGCCGGCGCTTCGGCTACACAGACGCCCAAGTCCCTCACGGGTGTCCATCGTCAGCGTCATTTCCATCTGAGAAAGTTGCAGCTCAGTTCCTGACGATCGGGAACGAGCTTTCAAACACTGAGATTCATCATGGATATAGGCTCTATTGAATCTCAGGTACGCATCTTCAGAGGCTCAAACAATCACTGCGAGTGGGGAAGTATCTCAAAATAATATCGATTATTGTCGACAAAGAAAATTTTATGATCGAGATGATTGACCTTTTATTTTACAGGGTAGTTCCGAGTCGGAACTTGTGTGTGGGCTTTCCAAATCTATCACGACCATGTCCTCTAGACATGTCCGCCTCCCAAGTCTCTATCCCGTCTATAATGCAATTCCGTTTTTAAACATAGGTATGTGTCGGCAAAGGAGCTCTGTCGTGAGACCTTCATACCGTACACAGACATCGCTGATCGTCCCCGAATATTAGAGACCCCGTCAGTGAAGAGGGATCGACTCAATTGATTGAGAAATTGTTTACGTCTGCGGGATAAAGGTTAGCGTTCTGTTATGAGGGAATATTCGGCAAATCGTTAAACGTACGAACTTGGCCATGAGGGCAACCATGAGATCGAAAAGACCGATGGCCTCGACGAAGGCGAAACCCAGAATGGCGTAGGAGAAAAGCTGGCCACGGAGAGCAGGGTTGCGGGCAACACCGTTGATGAGGGCAGCGAAAACGAGACCAATACCAATACCGGCACCAGTAAGACCGATGGCGGCAGAGCCCATACCAAGGTTCTTGGAGACCTCAACGAGAGCGTTGGCCATCTCGGAGGAGTAGGCACGGCGCTGGACCTGGAAAGCGGTGCGGGGGACAACCTGAGTGCGCTTAGCGGCACCTGTGAGAGGGTACATGTTAGCCAATTGGCTTAATGGATAGCTTGCCGGGACGATTGAGCTCAGATTGAAGCCATTGGCAGTCTGGGAAGTCCATTGGAGATGGTTTCTCAGGTTTCCAATGTCTTTCGATCCAATGGGAAAAGTTTTCATCGACCGGAGCTACATACCAGAGATGGAGCGCTTGGAAGCAGCGGCAACGTTGACGCGGGCGGCAGAAGCCAGGCGGGAGGCGACGAAGCGGGAGGCCATTGTGAAGGTTGTTGAGGGGAGATTGAAGTTTGGTTGAAGGTGAGGTATTGGAGATGTGCTGAGGACTGGAAGCAAAAGAGTGGGAGAGAAGGAGTAAAAAGTCTGTGGAGGAAAAGGGAGGAAGAGAGAGAGGACTGGAGTCAGGTGAGAGAGATCCACTGGGGTTGGGGTCTACGAGTATGGTACGGGAGAGTGAGGACGGTGTGGACGGTATTATGGGAATAGAGCGAGAGACCGGGGCGGCCGGGGCAGAGAGGGATATTCTGACGAGAGGCAACTACACGAACGGGGGGCCAGCAGGGTGTGTGAGCAAAATTGATGGGCGGTGATGGCCTCACGAACCAGGCGTTGATGGTGGATCGGAA
>JARDXD010000178.1:0-12876 GCA_029218145.1 Aphanocladium album
GGGTAAGCTTGTTGGGTCAGGGTAGCTTTCACCAACTTGGGTGGCTTGGATGTGTTTTGTTACAGAAACACTGACTGCTGGGTTTGGAAACACGGCATGTTTGCGTTGCACGGGAAAGAAGATCGGAGGGGATCACGGACGGACGGCCAAGTTGGCGGGATGAAATACAAGAGATGATGCGTGCTGGGCACTGGTGCTGGGGATGGGGGGGTTTTTATTATTAGAGTTTTGACTCAGACCCAGACCAGGCACAGGCACGCACCACGGGAGGCCCAGCAGGCATGTTTATTATTAGAGCGTGAATGAAGAAGCCTGGCGATTGGGGGAGCCGTGATTCCAGCTGGGTGGGTGTTGGCAGGGCTAGAGAAGGTAAGTACCTGCAAGTATCCTCGGACAGCGTATCAAAGTGTCCCTTGTATATACTGCAGATATGTACTATATCGCAGATGAGCCTCACGTTGAAATACCATCACAACAAGAACACCAAAATACTACACACGATCAACACCCAACACGACCTCTTCATTTCAAATCTTGCATCTTTTCCTTCTTCTTTCCCGCACCCCTGCAAGAGTGACGCAGCGGCGGATGCTAGCAGCCCACCCGCCTATTCCCATCAGATCCTTAGCGCATGGGCTGCAATGTCGCCACGCCTCCCCCCCGTTTAGCGGCGCCCGACGGCCTCGTCTGCCTGATTTAGCGGCCGACACAAGCTGCGGCCAGGGTACTCGTAGGTACATGTGCTCACTGTATACGTAGCAGCTGTAGTAGCTGTGGCAGCTGTGGCAGCTGTGGCAGCTCTATCCGTCCTCTCACTCCACCGCTGCCAACTTTTTTTCTGCGACTCCTTCGCCGTGTCTTGCCCATGCCATGACCATGGTCCCCTCCACGCACTGGCGAAGAAAAAAAAATCCAGTCCGCATCCCCAAGTGCCTGCCACACAGCCGCCTGCTCACTACCCAGCTTTCTGCTATCCCGCCCACACCGTGAGGCTGCCATCTTCTTCTTCTTCTCCCATCACCATTCTCACTCTTCTTCTTCTCCATCCAGCTGCCTCCTTCGTTTGGCCGGCGTCGTTTCTAATTCAACACCTTCGCTCACGAATATATAAATTTTAATTTCTTTAGCCTAAAATCGCCGTTTTCTACGCCACCACCCATCCGATTACGAATCCCTCGCACGTTTTTTTTGGTGCCTCGCTCTACCAGCCGTTGGAAAAGTCAATACGGATTTACCACTGCGTGCAGATAGAAACCGGTCGACACTTTGTGATGATGCGCCTGCTCTGATTCGTCCCACGACACTCCTCTTTCTTTCTCTCGCACTTTCAGGCGTCCGTTTTGCTGCTGCGCCGAATTTGCCTCTCGTTCTCCCGGCAGCTCGTTTGCGACCACTCCGCCAAGCTACTAGTAAATGAAAACGATGCGAAAACCCCATCCTGCTCCGGTTGCGACCTCACCCCTACCACTTCCCTCACGTTGCGAGACAACCTGCCGACATGCTCTGCGCAGTCAACGCCCGCAGCTAGGAGCGCGATACTCCATGCACAGCACCTCGACGGGCCACGACCGCCAGCCTCGCTTGCCTGCCGGCATCATGACCTCGACATCGACACATCCGGCTCGTGAGCCTCACCCAGCCTTCGCACAGTCCACTCGTCCGGCGCGCTCGCGGCGGCGGCGGCACATGAGCAGCCGTCTTCTGTCGACACCGGCCTGGCTCGTTTATGCGCTGATGGCGCTTTTATTGGCGGCCGTGCCCGTCTCGGCCGTCCGCGTGCCCTTTGCCAACTGCCTCGACGAAAAGTACATTGCCGCCAACCGCCTGCAGTGGAAGCCTCTGTACGCCGACGCCAAGTTTGACACCACCGACCCGCGCCACATGCTCGAGGTTGTCGTCTGGGGCAATGTCACCGGCTACCGGGACACCAGCAACCCGACGCCCAATCCCAAGCAGGACGCCCTCGACTGGAAAGATGACTCCAAGACCAACGGCAAGATTGTAGAGTCTCCGGTTGCCGGCGGCAACGCCACGACTCTCTATCGCCGAGTCGACGTCCTCACATATCGCCCGCTAAATGAACGCGTCAACTTTTGCAGGGACGGCCTCGCGGGCGGTCATTGTCCCCTGAGCCCGTATTTCAACACGTCATATTTGTACGTCCGTCTTGTTGCCGCACCCAGATGGCTCGCTAACCTTGTCCTGTAGCGATATCTCCAAGGAGCTTTCTCCCATACCGCAGAGCGTCGCCAACCTCTCTTCCATGAACATTACGCACGATTTTGGATCATCGTACTCGTTCTCATCCTTTTCCACCACGCTCCTCCTTCTCGATGGCGATGAAGCAGTCACCAACATTGGCTGCATCTCGTCTGTAATTACTCCCGACCTAGGCTCCAATCGCAATGTCATCAAGTTCCTACCCCTCGTCATTCTTATCATATGCGGCTTTGCCGTTATTTTCGCCGGCAACTTCAGCCCCTGGGGCTCGACCGATATCTTCCAGTGGTCCTCCAACTACGGCCGCGATGCCGACCAGCTGAGGCTGGTGACCCCGGGCTTTGGCGACTGCCTGCAGTATATCCAGTTTGCCGTCCTGACCGGTGCTCTGAGCATTGGCTACCCTGGCTTCTACCAGCCCATCGTCAGCCAGGCAGCCTGGTCCACCATCATGTTCAACGAGAGCTTCGTCACCAACAAGCCCGGCTGGCGCAACGTCGTCGACGGCATCTACGTCACCAATATCGACAACAAATACGGTCTTGAGCACATGGGCCAGCTCGTCGGAATGGCTGACGACCAGGATATCTGGGCTGGCATGATGGTCTGGCTCTGCGTCATCGTCCTGGCCGCTTTCGTCGTTGTGCAGATCGGTTTTCTGATCCAGTGGATCTACCGCCGCTCGACCAAGGAGACGGAAGAGGACCTGCGCGCCAAGAACATCCCCTTCTCCATCGGAAACGTCGTTCGCATTCTCTACAACTACATGCTGATGCCCATCGTCGCCTTCTCTGCCTACCAACTCGTCATTGCTCGATCCGCTCCAGTCTACTGTGTTGTTCTCGCGTGCATCACTTTGGTTGTTCTGATTGGCTTCGGCGCCTACCTGCTTTATCTGATTGTGACCACGAGACCCAAGTCCGTCTTGTTCGACGACCTGCCTACTGTGCTGCGCTTCGGCCCCTTGTACAACACTTTCTCTGACGAGGCCTCTACGTTTGCTTTCATCCCGCTTGTGCTGCAATTTTGTCGTGGACTGGCCATTGGCGCCGTCCAGCCGAGCGGTCTTGCCCAGATTGTCATTTTGGCCATTTGCGAAGTGATCCACATCTTTACTCTCAATGCCGTGAAGCCTTTCCAGTCGCCCACCTCGATGAACGCCTATCACACCGTCTTTTCTTGCCTGCGACTCGTCTCCATTCTGCTCATGGTTGCCTTTGTGCCTGGTCTTGGCGTCACTGAAGGAACCAAGGGCTGGATCGGCTATGCTATCCTGGTTGTGCATGCCTGTGTGCTTGTTTTTGGGTTCCTCCTCAGTGCGCTGCAGACAATTCTCGAAGTTGTCGCCCGCATGATGGGCGCCGGCCGCGACAGCACCACTGGCTCGACCAGAGGAGGACTGTCCAAGATCTTTGGCATGAGACAGCTTAACAAGCGCGAGTCACACCGCCCAATCCCGTCGAGAACCAGCCAGCTCTCCACCGCGGCCATGATTGATACCGAAAAGGCGAACCGTGCCGGATACATGCCCGCCAACGGACGAGTTCGAAGCAGCTCTGGAGGCAGCCTCGGCACGATTATGGCGGCCAACAAGCATCGCAGCAGCTCCATATTCGACAGTATCGATGTCTATTCCAACGCGCACCGCTCAGGCGATAGCCCAGCATCCTATCTGCCCGGTACACCAGGCGAGGCAAGCACATTTTCTTTCATTGCCTCTCCCAGTACTACCGCTTCCCGCCCAGGCCACGTTTCCACGGGTCATGCGCCGACGCTGGCTGCTTTGGAAGCCGCCGATCCTTACTACCGACCCCCACGCAGACGTCGCGGAACCAACGAGCACTCACCGCAAGAACCGACATCTGCACAGTTTCCTGAACAATCCGGTCTTCTGCAGCCTCCCGGCCTGACGGGCGAGCCTGGCGAGATTGCGGCTGACATCTCTCGTGGCGCTACTCCGGTAGGTGCCGGGACAGGTCTGCCCCAACCAGGTGGTGCCAACGCAGCGCTCAACGCCGTACCGAACAGACCCGACTACTCTACACGTGAAGTTGATTTCTACTACGGCGTGCGTGGTCCTGCGCTCAACTCGGATGGCCTCGGCCGCAAGCTCGGGACCGGCCCTGCCGATCCCACTGGTCCTATTGCGACAGCTACAAGCTGGTTCCGCACCATCATGGGCGGCAAGAGCAAGGATAAGAGCAAGGGATTCGAAGTTGTCCGCAGCTCCCGGATGCCTCCTGCCATGGCCCGTAATGCAGGATTTGGCGATGAAACCCCGCCCGAGGGCATCCCTGTTGCTCTCGGCGTGCTGAGAAACGGCCCCATTGATGATGAGGACGAAGACGACAACCTGCAGCCCAATCGCGCCCCCAAACCTACCACTACCCTGCTCAACACGGAGGGAGACGCTCATGAGTCTGACGATGAAGCCATCCACGAGCCTGGCGAGCCTGAACCCGTCAGCCCCATGACTAGCGATGATGAGGATGAGGATGATGTCCGCGATTCCACCTATTACGACGCTCCCGATATTCCGCGCAAGAGCTCCAAGCGCGATTCGGCCAACTTGTCTCATCGCCACATGCCGTCCCTGAGTATCGTCGACTCTCAAGATGGTGCTGGCCCGTCGCATGCGAGTGATAACCAGTCTGGGCAGGTACGCAAGCACAATAGCTCGCTCTCCATCGAGCCGCCCAAGCTTCCCAACCTGCCGTTTGAGCGCACCAAGTCGCAAAAGCGTCTGTCGTCCATGTCCTCGATGGAGTTTCGTGACGAGTTCACCACGGTCGACCTGGGCGAACTGACCAGCGAGCGACCCGTAAGCTACGGCATGGTGTCGCAGCATTCAATCAGCCGGGTCGACCCGGAACATTCGCGAGCAGCGCTGCACAGCAGCTCTGCCGAGCTGGTGGATGAGAATGGTGTGCCCAAGATGCGCCAGCCACCTGCCCACTAATGCCTTTTTTTTTAACCATCATTGAACGTGATGGAATGAATTTCTTGTTAGAATACACACACACAGCATCCACATGAACAAAAAGCATACATATGCACCGATAGATTGAAGTTAATACGGAAAAGGGTGGGGTGGGATTTGATTTTTCTGCGATTTTGGTTTTGATTTTTCTGAACGTTTAGCGGCATGTTGTTTTTGACAAAATGTACATTGGGTATTTTCATTGGATACGCGGCTCTCGCAGGAGAGACTCAAATTGGGATATATATATATCGTTTTCCTCGGTTGAGATTTATAATTTCAAAGCAAACTTGACCCGAGTCTGGTTACGACCACGAAAGAAAAAATGACAATAATTTGAATACTTGACTCACTTATCGTAAAGTTGAATCTCGTATCTTGTAGTACCTCTGTGGTATGCCATGCAATTCTATTCATGTTTTCATGTACTTTTGATGCAATATACAATCATGTCTCCAGTTCCACACACACACAAATACAAAGCCAACTTGCCATCTTCTTCCGACGTCCGCCACTCCCCTCCCCCCTTACTTGACCGTGATGAAACCAATACCGGACCGCGCCTTTTGCGCCGCCCGCTTCAGCGCCTGCTCCTCCACGTCGGTCCACTGCACGCTCAGCTCGTCCCACTTGCGCCCGGGCGTGTTGTACTCCTTGCGCCACTGCGCCTGCGCGGCCTGCAGCGCGGCCATGCGCCGGGGGTCGCCCGAGCCGCTGTACAGGATGAGCGCCGTGCACGGCGGCAGCGCGGCGTGGATGCGCTGGATCCTCTCCGTCAGCCTCCTCACGCAGCCCTCGACGTCGTCTGCGTCCTGCTTCTCTTCGTCGGGCGGAGGCCCGCCGCCGCCGCCGCCGCCGCCGTCGGAGCCGCCGGATGCCTTCTTTTCGATCCGATTCGTGTTCCACCAGCCCTGCGCGGCCTCGAGCTCGCGGAACCGCGCCCACGTGAAGTCGACGCCGCCGCCGCGGACCTCGCGCCCGTCCGCGTCGCCGTTGACGCAGCGCAGCACGGCCTCGACGACCTCGTCGTCCGAGGCGCACCCGAAGCGCACCGTGGCGCCCGCGCCGTAGCCCTTGCCCGGGTCGCCCCAGTCCACGGCGCCGCTCGTCTTGCCGACCTCGACGCCGCCGAGCGCCGCGTCGCCGCCCTGGGCCTTGTACGCGGTGCCCGCGCGGGCGAGACGCCGGAACAGATTCTCCCCCTGCGCGTCTGACGTGCCCCAGCCACGGCCCTTTTCGCACTTTTGCTTGACGAGGTCCAGGCAGGTGCGGGCGTCCTCGATGGAGTTGTGGCCGGACGCGCCGCCCTTTTGGATGCTGCGGCCGAGGTACTTTTCCGCGAGCCATTTCAGCGACGACTTGAGGGGCGGGCCGCGCGGGTGCGGGAACAGGAGCGAGGTGTCGACGATGAAGGGGTGCGCGAGCTGCATGGCCTTGGTGTCGGACTCGAGCGAGTGCCCGACGAGAATGGTCTGCGGCGTGAGCAGGTCGAGCAGCCGGGCTTGCACGTCGGCGAGCGTCGTCGTCACGGGCGCGAGCATCTCCTCGGTGATGCCCGAGAAGCGCGTGAGGTAGTCGGTGATGGGCTTCGCCGGCCGCACCAGCTCGTCGAGCACCACGTCGCCCGACCAGTCGACGATGCTGATGCGCGTCAGCGCAAACTCGGCCTCGCCCGTCAGGCACATCTCGCAGTCGAGCGCCAGCACCGTCCGCCCCGCCGTCACGCTGCCCTGCTGCACCTCGGCCTCGGCCACGGGCCCGTCCGCCACCGCCGCGTCGTCGACTCGCGTGAGCGCCCAGCCCTCGGGCAGACGGAAGGACTCGCGCGCCGCCGCGCCGGCGGGCAGCATCGCCGGGTGCACGAGGTAGCCGTTTTCGGCGAGCTCGCTGGCCGTCGCCAGGTACTCTGTGATGCGCGTGCGCTCATTCTTCCACCCCGACGGTTCGCGCGCGGGTTTCACGCCGCCACCGCTGCTTCCTCCATTCTGTTGCTGTTTCGACTTGTCTTTGGGCGCAGGCGTTGTTAAGAACGCCGCCATCGGGGAGTGCATCTTGCCGTGTCTATCGTCGCCTGGCGTCTTAACCGGCCACAGATGGGGAAACATGTCGGCAAACGGCCGCAGCGCCTCTGGCAGCTGCTCCTTGTCCAGCGCCCGCGGGTAGTAGTCGTCCGGCGACGCATGCTTTTGCTGCAGCTGCTTTTCCGCCGGCGGTGCATCCAAGTCGTCGTCTCGCGTCTCGTTAAACTTTGCCAAGTCGGCGCCAGCCTTGAACATGGCCTCCTCCAACCCCGGCACCATGACGGCGACAATCTTGCGAAAAGCCGGGCGGTGCGTCACGGCGCACCACTGCGGGCCGGTGCCGTCGGCGAAAATGTACGTCACCAGGTCGCGCAGGTGGCTGACGCCAATCTTGGACTGCAGCCGCGCGTTGGGCGAAAAGGTGATGGACGGGTAGTTTTTGCCCGGGCGCGGCAGCTTCTTCTGCTTCTTGGATCCGCGGCTGATGGTTTGCCATTCACCGCCTTCGTCGTCCTCCTTGCTGGTTGTCTTGGGCTTCTTCTCGGCCGCCGCCGTCATGTCCTCGTCGTCGTGCCCGTCGTGCGGGCTCGCGCGCTTCAGGCTGCTGCGCTCGCTGTGGGATTGGTTCGTCGCATCGTCGCCGGCGGCAGCGGCGGCGGGGATGGCCGCCGCGGAGCTGGCAGTCTTGTCGTCGTCGGCCATGGCGGGCGTGTCGGCGTGGGTAGCGCTGTCGTCGATGGACAGGCCGAGGAGGTTGCGAGCAATAGTCTTGGCTCGGTGGATTTTATTTCGTAAATATGTAACCATTGAGTGTGTAAACTTTCGATATAAAATATTCCAGCGTGATTATTCACGCATTGGTGTGCACAATGGAGAAACTTGGTGCGGGTGGTGAAGGATGGAGCAGATCGCGGAACGAAAAAAAGTTGTGAAGCTTCAGATCAACTTCGATCGGCCCCACTTGTTCCATGCCACCGGAGCTTCTATACTGACACTACATTGCTATTATCACTCATCTGAACAGTAGGTGAGAAGCAAGTTGATCGAAAATTCAACTTCTATTTTAGTCGGAATATCAAGCTTTGGGTATTGCGTACATCTAAAGCCCAAAATCCTCCTTGAGCACTTCCCTTCCCAGGTCAGCAAGTATATCAACCTGCTGTCCAACACCATATTCAAAGAACGCTTGCGCCCGGTCACTCTTTGGGTCTTTCCGCCATAGTCCGATAAGGCTCAGCTCCTGATCGCGGCCCTTGAGCTCCGCAATGCCCGCCATGACCTCGCGCGCCTGCTGCGCCAGCTCCCACCCCGCGAGGTGCGGCGCCGGCGCCGTGTCCAGCACCATGAACAGCAGCATCTGCGTCAGCGACACCTGGTCAATGTCGCGCAGGGCATCCTGCAGCCTCCGACCGACGTCGGCGGACGCCATTGCGCGCGCCGACATTTGGACCGTCCGGGCTTGTCCTCCCTTTTGCTCCGCCATGGCCGTGTCGGCGGCCGTGTTGGAGAGCAGCTTGGCAATCATGAAGAGATTCTTGGCACGCACAGGGTGAAAAGGCGCGGGGAAGCGGTACGGGTCGCAGTCGCGCGTGAGGAGCGCCGCGACGGCCAGCGCAAGGGCGTAGTCCTGCTTCTCGGCGTAGTAGATGGCCAGCTCGGTGAGGGTCTGCGGCAGCGGCGTGACGGCCCAGAGCTCGGCGCCGATGAGGCTCTTGCATTCGGACAGCTGCTTGACCAGGAGGGGCCGGCGGTCGGACAGCTCTGCGGGCATCGGCTGAAAGTGAAGCTGCGCGGCAGCGCGGGCGATGGCCTGCTTCTCGGGCGTGCTCACGGCGGGGTGCGTCTGCAGCTTTGTGCCGTCCCCGAGAATGCTGTCCTCGTTGAGCATAAAATCACGGTAGTGCGCGCTGGCCTGGTAGACGCATAGATCTTGCGTGCATCGTCTGCAGTGGCATTCGAAATTGTATGGTGCCAACGCTGCTTTGCGCTTGCCAAGTGAGCTTGTATAGTCTGCAGACTTGGTTAGTTGGACTTTTAAAACGGTCAGCTGCGAGACGTACCTGTATATGAAATCTCAATCTCATCGCCCTTTTGTATGCGATATTCTGCTCTTAGCACGGCCGTCCGACCAACAAACTGAACAAAAGCGTTGGGGATGCAAGAATGATTTGCCATGGCGAGCGTGGGCTCCAGGAAGATGCCGACATGGCCCAGATCAGCGTCGAATCTATGAAAAGCGTTTGTTTGAAGCTAGAAAAATGTCAGTATTAAATGTGACTCCTCAAGTTAAACAAGCACACCTTGCATAATATCTCAACAGCCTCGCGCACCGATCCCTCGCTTGTCTCCCTCCCAGAAAAGGCACATCCACCCATTGCCATCATCTCCATATCCGCCCACCCCGGCTCCCTGCGTCGCTGCGCTGCATGACCCTCCAAGCTTTCCATGCGCTGACCTAGATCCTCATCTTGACCACGACTCAGCAAAACCTTCATCAGCGCGCGCACTGGGGTGGGTATCTCGCGCCGCTTCTTGGACGACTTGACGGCGTGCACGAGCGCGGCGCACTCGACGTTGTGTCCGCCGGCCGACCACGCTGCCGCTTGGCAGCGTGCATCGCAGTAGTATGCTGCGCGACAACGCGAGCAAGGCTTCGGTGTGCCGGCGCGCATGCAAAAGGAGCAGACTGTCGTGAGGTGCGAGAGCGAGGGCAGGAGGAGCAGAGGCGTAAACACGGCAATGACATCGCCGGCGGCGACCGTCTTGGTGACATGCAAGGCACGGCCCTTGCTCTTGTGAGGCTTTATTTCTATGCCATCTGGAGCAGCGGGGGCCATTTTAACTGGAAATGTGAGGCAGGCGAGTTCGCGTGAAAGACTTTGACTGCAGCAGGTTGATATGTAACATATGAAATCTCTGGTGCTAGTGAAGCTCCACCGACTTGCCACCGTGTAAGACGACAATCTACGACATGTCACGGAGCGGTATAATACCAGCATTTAGTCATTAATTTAACATTTAATTATCTCTATGCGTATTTTAATCGTACACTACAGCTCCTCGTGCTGAGATGGCGCCGGCTGGCTCTTGCGAGCGGCGGCCAGACGAGACTGGAGGTCTCTGCTCCAGTGGCCCTTGTCACTCTTATTCGCCTTGGCGATGCGAGCGATGTGGTAGTCCCAGCAGCCCTCTGGAGCCTCCAGGCCGGCCTTTTTGCACTCTTCGTCGGTCAGCTTGGGGCTGTTTGGCCACTGACCGATGACGGCGCCCATGTCTTCGTCGAGGAAGTTGTCAATGGCAAACAGGCCAACCTTGCGCTGCGCCGTGGCCCATTCCTTCTCCTCGTGAGCGAGGACGCGAGCCAGCTCGCCCATGAGGTTGAAGCGGAGGAACTGGCTGCGGATGACGGGGTCCTTGATGAGGCCGCTAACGGCTGCCACCCTCGCCTTCATCAGGTTGGCCGCGTCTTTGTGCTGAGCGGCATCCGTGATCAGACGAGGGCCAATCGAGCGGAACACGTCTCTGGCGAGAGGCACCATACCGTCTGCGCAGTACTCACGCATGAGCATGGGCCACTGCTTGCTGACTTGGGCGAGCGCGGTCGGGTTGTTCTGCAGGCTGGCTGCGAGAACGGCGGCGGCGAGCTGGTCTCTGGGTGGCAGGTCTTGGGCCTCTTTAGCTCTGGGATAAGGTTCTTGAATCATGTGGCAGACCAGCGACCTGACAACCTCTGGATCCTCCACGATCTTGAGACCGTAATACATGTCATGTGCCAGATCCTCCAGACCCTCGAGTGAAGCGTCAAAGGCTGGATCGTGCTCGCCCCTTTCGGATTTGAGCAGCTTCATAGCTTCGACAAACGCCTTGGCTTCAACTGCCGGGGGTTTGATCTTGCCTGCGTTCTCGTACGCGGGCGCGTCCTTGGGGATGATGGGCTCATCGCGGGCCTCGGGCTCAACTACCACGACATCCTGCTCCACCGGCAAGCCTTCGAGCGAGGCGTCGGCTTCTCCAGGAACGTTTATCTTGGCCTCCTTTTCACCCGTGTTAATGTTCAAGCGAACATGGAGACCTTTTGGAATCTCTTGGTCATCATGGACCTTCTGGAATTCTTCTGTTGGCTCAAAGACACGTGGGTAACAGTCCTTGGGATCGCTGGTGTGACATATTAAGTCTGGTGTTGAAATTTCCTTGGCGTCAGAGGAGTCTGCCAGAGCGGGTGTAGAGAGAAGGAGAAAAGCTATGCCCAATAGGAGGGCGAATAGCGTCGGCAACCGCAGCTGTCGTGATTGTGATGGCATTGCAGAAGATGGCTGGTATACAGGCACTGGGGCCAGATGAGCTGATGAAGGACGAAAAAAAAAAGCTGGAGATGTGGCGGATAATTGGACAATGCAGCTGAAGCAGGTGGAAGAAAGCCTGATAGTTATAGCTTTAAAACCACACCCGTGGATCAAGTATGACTCTTTTCGCGAAGAGGACAGGTTGTAAGCTTGGTGAGGTGGCCTAGAATATGTTGGAAGCCAGAGTGGCTCGCGGCACATCGCGGTTGCCACTGACATGGTAAATTCTGATTGGCTGGGGGTGGGTAGAATGGCTTAGTCATCCTAAATATTCACTGTAACGGCCAGCATTAGGCCCTGAAGGATGTGCTAAAGGAATCCGCTAATGACTCCTACCTGCGGCTCCTCCCTGTAAAGTACAGCTGTCCACTGTAACCCCAGCAGTGTCCACTATAAAGTCAACCGCTGTTGGAACCAGAGAAGCTTCGTGAATCAATAACATGTTGGAGTATCAAAAGAAATAATATGCTAGATGGGAAAACATGTAGAATTTGAAATAAAAGCTGAGAAGAGCCACAACATGGGTCATATGTGGTGGTCAACTGCTTGTCTGGTGAACCACCGCCATAATACATACCAGGACAAGAACATCAACCTGTAGTACACCAAAAACTTCTGCAGCTCGAGATATATGAATGAACTGCATAAGGCAAAACAAGATATTAGACTACATACTAACCATAGAACTCCTCATTATCTCGGGACGTTACGAGACCAAACTTGGTCAACGTACTTGCCAGCCGTCAGCTTGTAGGAGCCACTACAGCACCACACGACTCCTTCTAATAAGCAATTACTGTGCCTTGATTAATCTGCTAACCCTGCTCCGTACAGAACGCTGTCAAATAGAGCTCTGCTTGAGCCTGCAGTGCTTTTGACATGTTCTCATGTAGATACGTTAACATCTGCAACTGAGTGGCTAGCTGAACCCCCAGTCGCCTTCAAATGGAATTGATGATGATTGAGTTCACCGCGGTTGATGCGACCTCTAATTCTCAGCTGCTCTAGCTCGACACAGCCGCCTTACATGGCTCGGCCAGGCCGACTGGCGACTTCAAAGTCAAAGACGCGGCTGGCGGGTGACCACACATTTGTCGATGGGTCTGGCTTGTAAAACAAGGTATCAGAAAGACAATGAACGATCAGGCGAGTGAATCACTTTTTTCTAGAAATTTTCCGACTCGGAAGTTTCCTGGAGTAGAAAATAGCGTCATTCAGCCCCAGAACTCGCCCAGTCCCCCATCGCTGAAGGAGGCTGGCGCTGCCGACAATGGCAATGAGCAAGCCTACATTCCAGTCACCACCACCCACC